>BSBK01002597.1:0-162500 GCA_027943335.1 Chamaecyparis obtusa | reverse complement strand
GATGATGGTATTGACAAAAATATTTATGATCAAAGTATTTGGGAAAAGGTTTGTATGTGTCAATGGGTTTAATATGGATAAGTGCTAACACACTAGCATTAATTAACTTAAACATCACATTATGTAAAGATTCAAAAAGCTCCGTAAAATTACAAGCAGGAATAAAGATAGATGATAAAGGAGCCACACCTTTGGATGTTCTTGCAACTTTTTCATCAACATTGTTGGATGAGTTGTTGATTTTGATGATTTTTTTTTGGTTTTTGAATTTGTTGAAATTTTTGGTGACATCAATCTTATCAATAGTAGCCATTGGATTGCTTCTCTCAATCTGAATCACTTAAATTTGATAATTATGAAGCACTACACACAATTGAGGAAAGGAAGAGAATTCAGAAAGTGGAATCTTATCTCTAATGTCTTTTTATAAATTAGCAAGGAAAATTCATCTCACATCAATATCAGGTACATGATAAAAACAAATTTAGCATGAAAATGCTTATATCTACCAATGAAATCAATCACTTTTTCTTTAACACCTTGTTTCCAATGCATTAAATCAATTAAAGAGATTTCAGGACCAATGTTATTTTAAAATTGTTGAATGAATGTGTTAGCAAGCTTTTGGAAGGAATAAATAAAATAATGAGGCACATAAAAATACCATTGCAAGGTTTTGTCTTGAACGGTTCTAGTAAACAAATTTGTCATGAACCTATGGTAATGAGAAAAATCACTACACAATGTTTGAAAGATTTTGATAGGATTTAGAGTATCACCCTTACAACTATAAGTCTCAATATGAGGAATCTCCATATATTGCAATGTTGTGATATACTAGAAATATCACAAGTAGGAATGTTGAACTTGGATTGAGTCATTGACATAATTTGTTGTTACAAAGAAAATAGAGTTTGAGCCAAGCTATTAATGGTGGAATTGATAGAAAGAGTGGTAGGAGGAGAGATGTTGGAAATATTAGGAACATTGTTGGAAATTGAAGGAATGGTTTAATATGAAAAAGGGGCACTATGGTAAGTGGTCATGGATGAAGGTAATGAAACACATGGCATGCTTGAAGGAATGGAAGGAGAAATAGGGTTAGGAATGCTCACATGGGTAGGATTGGCACTTTTAATTGAAGGTGTTATGATAGGTGGAGCATAAGTGGAAATGCTAGGAATGGAAGTAGAGATAAGCACAAAGGTCTCAACACTAGTAGTAGGTGGATTAAAACCTAAATCTTGAGCAAAATCCCTAACGGGATTAATATTGGTATCAATGTGATGAGAGGTACTACAAAAAATGTTAACACCATGTTCATAATTATGAATGAGCTTCCTTAAACCTTATACAATGGAAATGACCTAAGGATTAAGGTTTTATTGTCCTAACCATTGTTCAAATTTCTCAAAGTCATGGGAATGTTTTTGGTCTTCCATAAGAGGGACTCTAAAAGCCTCATATATTCACCATGGGAAGAATGGGAAGATTTATTATCGATGATAGGGTTGATGTCACTAATATGAATGTTGGTCTCATCAAGATCCATAGGAAAGAAAGATGACTCAGGATCAAAGGAACCCATAACTCTATAGATTCTTCTAATTGAAATGTTATAAGTAGGACTCAAAGTGATAACCCTCATGCATAAGGGAATGAAATGATAGGATTTTAAAGAAACATGAAATCTTAAAAAAATACATTTAACTTATCAAATTCAAACATGTTATGTAAAGTATACACAAGTAGATGTGACTATACAAATGAAAAGCATGTAATATAGATCTAGATACAAAGATATGAAACCTATAAATCTAGATGCGTTTAATGTAAAGGAGATACTAAAAAGAGAATATAACTACCAACTCTAGATAACCAAATGCATAGATTGAATCTATGGGATGCAAATGCATATAAAATGCACATGAAGGAAATCTAACACCAAAATCAGAATGTAAGTGTAATGAGTTGGGGTCACCAAAATGTATATGGAAAATGGTGAGCATTTCTTGAATGTAGATCACTCACAAAATTTGGGGGCCATACACATTATAATACAAATCCACCCTTAAGGAAAACATGATTAGGACAACCAAAGGAAAATAGGTGCCAATGCAAGATCTAAACTAAAGGGTTTTTGATATTCTTAAAGGGAAGATGATATGACATGTGATATGATAAAATAAGTGATAGAAAATATGATCTATGAAAGTAAGTGCAAGGAAAAGGAAGGAATGAATGTACCTTGAAACAAGATGAGGATATTTGAACTTTGGATCCATATTTGACTGTCACTGAAATGTCATAATCTATTGTAACTCCAGAACTGAGAAACTAGGACACGTATCTTTCTACTCTATAATTTTCAGCCAAAAACTACAGGGACAAGTTGGTTTTCTAGGGATAAGTCAAGAAGTTGACTTGTTCCCAGTAGTTGCAAATTTGATGAATTTTTTGGGATACTATGTCTACACATGTACTTCCTTATATATAAATCCACAACTTTGCAACCTATTCCTACACACAAAAAAGTGGGGACAAAGGTTGTGGAAAGGGTTTTGCCTTGGTCAAACCCTTGTTTAGGAATTAACCTTGAAATGAAATTGAAATTGCATTAAGGAAAGCAACATGAAAAGGAAAAAGGTATCTAATCTAAAATATAGAATCTAGGAGTGGAAATCACGAAATAAGATGTAGAATCAAGGATGCCTTAAAAAATACATGGATCTATGATTGCCACTCCTAGATCTAAAATGTATGTATGCTTGATAAACTTATGAAGAAGAAGAAAGAAAGAAGAATGAATATGTGAATGTTCTTGCTTGATTGTGAATTCTTCTACTTGGCCATCATGGGAGAGAAACTTGCACTAACTAGAGAAGATTGTCTTTTCTTGAATGGTTCTTGAAAAAATAGAGACTTAGATATCTTGAATTGGATGCTTGCCTTCAAATATTGAACCTAAATCATCAATTACACAACTTGAGTGTTTGATAACAATAGCTTTCACTTGATCAATTAAATTCTTTCACATCAATCTTGGATCATAATAATGGATGCTCAAATGAGGGGAGGAGATGTCCTTTTATACTCATTTTGGGATTCAAATTAAATCCAGGTTGACCAAAAATCTAGACCTTGGAAGAAAACCCTAGCATCAGGCCTTGGGAAAAATATGGGCTCAAAACCTTAGGACAAGTCGACAAGTCAACTTGTCTTAGGTAAAATAAACCTAAATTTTGTCGAGATGTCGGGGAATGTGATAAGATGCGGGGGGGGGGGGAATAGAGGTTGTTGGGATCAAGCATAAAAAACATTCAGACCTCAAAAACACCAAAATTAGGTCTAATAGGTCATAGAGCCTCATTTTAGGGATTGACAGATCTGAATAATACAAGAATAAATAGTTATATGCAGAAACAAAAGGAGAAAAATAATCTGAATATAGATAACACACATATTTAACGTGGTTCACCCAAAACTTGGGCTACGTCCACCTACACAGCCATCCAACCTTTCTTATTATCCAACAAAAATGTACACCAACATTACAATGCATTATGCATCTCAATTGCTTATAACATGTGTTTTAGGGCAACTTCTAAAATCAACCATTTTAGGGTTTTATAATTTTTATTTTATTTTTCTTGAAAAAAACATGAGTGATTGCCACAATATCAACACCCACTACATGATCAATTGCCAAAATATCAACACCTCCAATTATGGTTGCTAACTTTTTAGGATGATACAACAACAAATTGAATTTATTGCCATTGGATCAAATTTTTGAAAAATATCAAATGAACTAATAGAGCCTTGGAAATGAGCATGAACGCATATTGAGAAGAGGGAAATTGAGAGAAATAGTCATTTTGACATGACAATCACCCAATAGTGAAATAAAAATATCTGAAGCTGACCATCTTAATGAACTAAAGAATATGCAAATAGAAAACCTTCACAAGACACCCTAACTTGACATCTTGAAAACATATCAATTTGACTTTGGTGGTATATAAATGGACACATAAGGTGATTGATGATAGATAAACATGATTCCAATTGGTTTTATATAGAAATGAACTAGTATCAAGATGTGAATTTACAAAGAGAGTCATTTGGGAAAAAAATGCAAGTACATTTCTTGGGTGAAATAGCTAATTGGGCATATCAAATTTTGCCAAAGTTTTGAGTGCTAACATGTTCCCCAATTTTTTTATTTTTGTATTTTCTAGTGCCTCAAAATTCAATGCCCTATGTTTTAGCTCAACAATTTTTCCAATTAGGGATTTTAGTGTTTTATCCATGTACCCTATGTTGTACAATGATAAAATTGGGCACCCCTCATTGTGACCCTGCAAGTGCATTAAATGCTAGAGGTTTTCTTACCTTGGGAAATTTTTGAGTCACGAGATGCCTCAATTTCATGTTTCCTTTGCCAGTGTATTTATGCCCCTCCCCAATCTTCAAAGATTAGATGATTTAAAATTATCCTCTCCTTTGGGACTCTCAGTTTGGGGATCAAATCTTGGTCTCCTCAAAGTATGGACCTTTCTTGTTTTTTGATATTTGAATCTAGATCATTGGGTCCCCTTTCTCATACCCCCTTTTAAAAGACAATCCTTAACCTAAGTTAACAACTGAGGTGCAATGAACCAAGTTGAAAGGGATTTTGAACTTTCAAGTAGCAGATTCTTGTCTTCAACCTACCTCATCTTATGACATAAGACATTACCTAGATCCCCAAACTCATATGATTAGTCCTACCTCTCCAAAACCCAACCAATATTATTGACAAGAAGAATCTAAACCTAAGGGCCCGAGAATCCATTCTTGACCAACCCCCTTTATTTTGGTATGCATACTTTGGGAATTCTATACCTATTTCCCCAAGCCCTAGACCTCAAATTCATAACTAAAGCAAGGTACATTCTTTTTATAAGATACTAAATGATGTTTGGTGCTATTGTAGGATATAGGTTGATACAAAATGATAGCATCAACACCAAAAATTGAACCAATAGTTGAGGTGCAAGTACCTACTGCCCCTGTTGCTAAGAAAATTAAGGCAAAGATGATGTTGGAAAGAACCCCCATAACCATGAAGCACACATATTAGGGACATGTCTTAGCCTCTAAGATAGAGAGTATAGTGTAACATATCACAAATAATGATATTAGGGATGTTAATTTGAGAACCATCAGAACCACTATTTATAACCTACCATTGGGATCTTGTTTCTATAGGGAGCTTCACAATTCAACCCTACTTTTCACAGCTTCCTCCCCACAATTTCTCTAGTCTTAAAAGTTGATTATGACCCCAGCCAATCATTACATGAAAGCCACTAGGAAATACACTAATGTAGAGGGAAAAAATATAGAATTTTTCACTCTGGATGTTATTCATATAATCCTTTGACTCCTAGATCAATGAAGCTATGTGGTAATCAATGAGGATGGAGTTGATCAATATATGATAATGGAGATGGACCATAAGTGGCACCTCAACAACAGTGAACTCACTCACCCTTGGAAGGATGGAGCCAAAATGGAAGACATTATCATGCATTCTGACTTCCTTCCTCCCATCCATGCCATCATTTCACTACTAAGCCACATATTTGAGAAGTCAAATGCATAGAACTACTATCCTTGGATAACTATTTCATGGTGGCTATTTTCAGGGGAAGCCAATATTTTGACTGGGCACAATTGATCTTAGATTCTATACACAACCAAATCCTCCAGGTCAGGAAAACCAAAAAGTTTTATATCACATCCTACATTGTTTGGTTGGTGGAAAGGTTGAATATTGTTCCCTAAAACTTGGACACACATGGCTAGTTAGGTTATAAGGTTGAGGAAGAAATTTTGTGGGATTTCTATCCATAGTTGTGCATAGAGAACTTTACAACCAATTTTCACCATGTTAATGACTTGTTCATTTTTGACAGAATAAACAAGTTGAATGGGGACATCAGATTCTGACTGTCTAGGGATATCATGGCTTTAGTAGAGAAGCGGGGGAACTAGTTCATCTACTTTAAGACTTGAACATAATTATGCCTAAGAGGCTTCAAAGGGAACCCTTTCATCCTTTCCTGACATTGTAGTGACAACATAATTTTATTGGAGTTTTTTAGGCAAGTTTTGCATGCATAGGTGTTGATGATGATAAAGCATAATCCTAGAGAAAACCTTCCCTTCACCTTAGGGCCTTAAAAATGTGTCACATCCACCATCATTTTTGAGTTGCAATTAAACCTCTAGGAGGTGAAAATAATTGGGATCCTTATGACCCACAAAGAGTAATAAAAGGGATACTCTTCAATGTTGCCCCTAACCAAAAGCTTGAAATTGAGATATTTTAGGAAGTCTTTAGGATGATTTTGACAAAAGAAGGCATAGTTTTCATAGGTTAACTACCTCATAAATGATAATATTCCACTTACCGAGGGATATTCCCAAGGAATATTTATATAAGGGCAATGTATTAGACCCTGTACACACTAAAATGGTGCACTTCTATGAACCATTACATGCAAGGTTGCTTAAGAATGAGACCTCACAAAGCGGCTCATAGCTCTCTATGCATGGAGTTGCAAGGGACTATGATGTGTTTGCTCTCAGCTAGAGCTACAAGCTTGTGACCTTGCTAGTCAACCACACAATGAGAGATTCAAGTGAAGACAAGGGAAACAATGCCAATATCTCCAAGAATCAAATATGCAATGCAATGCAAATCTAAATGAGAATGCAATCTAAGCTATGAAAGGAAAGTACAATGCAACTAATCTATGAAAATAAATAACAAGTGTTACAAAACCTCCTATTTAGACTATGTGAGCTTATTCTATTGCATAAAAGGAAATCTATACTATGAATGCCATTATTATGCAACTAAGAAAGCAAATATGCAACTAAATGATGAAAACAACAAGTCTTCAATGTCTTCAAAAGCTCCAAATGCACCTAAAACTTGTAGCATAACATTAGCATAAAAACATGGATATATGCAAATGAAGGAGAGAGCTCTCCTTTTATAAGAAATGAGGTGAAATGGACCATTGAGATTAAGAGGCAAAAGTCTTAATTAGTGGTGGAGCTTGAAAGAGGAGCAATCCATGTGCACAAGTATCCTCCAATAGGAAAATAAGAGTTGACTTTATGTCTATATGAGACAAAAAATGCTTTTCTCCTTTTTATAAAATATGAATAATGCTTTATTTGTGCAACTTAGGATAAGAGGAAAAGTGGGGCTTTTTATTTAATTAAAAGGGGAGGAAATATTCCTTTTAATGAAATAAAGAATTAGGATAAATGGTTAGCCCAAGGATAAAAATCCAATATATGATCGAATTTAAGATTTAATCAAGAAATTGATAATGTTGAGAATATTGATTATTGATAAAAATGATTCAAGATTGATAAATTAAATAAATGGGGCCCAAAGTCTAGGCGACCATTTTTGGGTGCATACATTTGCCCCTCTTTGACTAATGTGTGATCAATTTGGGAACACATGTAGTCAAAGAATGAAGTTGAAATGTGAGATCGATTTGGGATCACAAAACAACTCAGATGTGAGGTCGATTTGGGATCACATCCGGACAAAGCATAAACGAAGGCCTTTGAACATGAGGTCGATTCGGGATCACATTCAAAGTAGGAGATAAGAATCTCAAATTTGAGCAAAAGCTCACAAAAGATGTCTGAATCAAGAAAATCAAGCAATTGGGGATGAGAATCCCATAAGTACTGCCCCCTCAAAATCGAAATCAAAATCAGGTAGAGAGGAGAACAGCGAATTGATAAGGATTTGATCAAATCAGAATGAAATCATAATCGAAGATAAGGGTCAATAGGTTAACCTTTAGGCAATGAAACATGCCCTAGCTTGACTGAAAAGATGCAGTCAAACATGAGAAAGGAGGGAATGGAATGAAGATGAATGAAAGACTAGAAGTTTGGAAGACATGGAAATGAAGAAATGATGATGCCCCAACAAAGATCGAAGGATTAGGCCTCAAAAGATCAGTCAACTACGCAGAAGAAGGGAAGATTTTGAAACGTGATTTTGACTATCAAGATGACCTCAGATTTCAATTTTGAGTCTGAAAATGAATCCAAGATGTCGAAATTAGCTAGGGGTGTAATTTTTGCACAATTTCGAGGTGTTTTGAAAATGAGGTCAAAAAGTCAAAAGGCTATAAAAGGGGTCAAAATGTCATTTTCAAAAATCATTTGTCCTTTAGTGATTTGAGAATTTTCAGAGCTTTAGAGAGAGAAAATGGCCCAGCAAGTAGGAGTTCCTGTCCACAGGCATCGATTTGAGCACACCCAGTTGCACAACCGGCCACCACACTATCCTGCCCCGGTATGTTTTCGAAAAACTTGAGCTTTTTGAGTCATATTTTGCATTTAATACCTTTTTTTAGCACGTTTTTCAAATTTTAAAATTTCAAAAATTTTTGTTAGGCAAAATATCGCGCGATACTTTAAAAGTATTGCGCCCTTTGGGGAGAAGTGTCGCGTGATACTTCGTGGGTCCCCGAAGTATCGCGCGACCTAAGACACCAGTATCGCACGATACTGGGCAAAAGATCGCACGATACCGAGCGAAGTATCGCGCGGCATAAGATATATCACCCCACTATAGGGAGAAGTATTGCGCGATACTTCTCCAAAAAAAGAATATTGCCCAAGTTAAAAATTTGATATTTAATGCATTTTTGAGCAAAAATGACATGGGTCTAGACAATGTTACGTTTTAGAGATGTTTTGTACTGAGTTTTTAGACATCCATCATGATATGTGCTAACAAATGGCTTGGTTTTTGGCTTGCAGGAGGTCTTTCAGGCGCTGATCATCAGAGCGCCGAAGGTGACGGGATTGAGATGTGTTCGAGATCTAGACGATCCGGGCAATGCTGATGTCCGGGCCATGGGATTCAGATACTTATTGAGATATCCATACATCAGAGCTGACCATGGGTTGTTGACTACTCTTGCTGAGAGATGGCATAGCGAGCACAACACCTTCCACCTGCCTACTGGAGAGGCATCGATCACTTTAGAGGACGTCTATAAGATCTTACGAGTGCCATGTCATGGCGAGCTGGTGAGTATAATCATGTTTTGAGATATAATTGTGGACAAGGCTTTTGAGGGTGCCTATTATCTGTTTTGAAAGGCTCAAATCAATCAAATATTAAGAGTTTAATCTAGCATACAATCAAAACAAAAATAAAGAAACTCTAGGCTAAGCCACCTCAGATTGAGCTAAAAACAGGTGCACCCAAGCACTATTTGGTTTGCTCTGATAAGAGGGATGTGGGTGTGCTCTCTAAGCACTTGGAGCATACTATAATGCATTCTAAGATGGATTGAAATCCATGAAAACCCCAAAATGGCACAAAAATAGGTATAGAACACCTAATTTGCCCCTAAGGCCTCAAGGATCCAAAAATGCTTTAATGGAGATTAAGCTACATGATGAGTAATCTAGGATTGATTTTAGACCAAATAGAGATGTGATATGATGCTATGCTATGCAAAACAACAATAAAAACTATATTAATCCATTATTACTAAGCTATGATGAGCTAAAATGCTTGAAAGTAAACTAAATTAGAATGATTTGTGCTAAGTCTAGAAATAAAAGGGCATGATAACAATGCATGAGAATGAAAGTTAAGCTAATTGAATTTGCTCTTGGAAAAGGGGGCATTTATAGGATTTGGGAAGGAGGAATGAATGGCCAAGATCAAAATCCTTAAGAGAGGCCAAGATTCATTCAAAGGGGAGCACATGGATTGTGCTAGTCTACAGCCAATCAGGAGGTGACACATGTCACAAGGTGAGTGGATGAAGGGAAGGATAAAGATGAGTCAACAAAAGGGGCTCAAAGCTCATAACTCCCCTCATAAGTGCTTGTAAGAGCATTGAATGAGCCTTTAAGGGACTTTGATGACTTTGTGGATGCATTGAATGTTTTGTGGTTGAGATATTTGGAAGGGGAGACTTTGCTTTGGCTTAGGAAAGTCTTAAGCTTGGTTAAGATTGTGCAAATGTTTAGGGGTAGGATTAGGATTAGGATTAGGGGGATTTAGGATTAGGATGGGTGAAGAGGTTGGGTTGAGAAGTTTCTAGAAGAGTCTAGAGTTTTCTTAGGTTTTTATGGAATAAATGTTTATTCATTCCAAAGGCTTTTGGTTTTGGGAATATTTATTAAAATATATTTAATAAATATGAAAATTTAATATTTAATCTTAATTAAATATTTTGAGTTGAGATTAGGGTTAGAAAGGATGGGATTAGCCTTTTAATCGAAATTAAGGAGGGATTAGAAGATTCTGGAAGAGGTTAGTGGTCTAAAAGAAATTGGCCAAGTTTTAGGCAAAAAATAAATAAATTATTTATTTTGAGATTTTTGGTCAATTTATTAATTAAAATAATTAATAAATAAGGAGATAATGTTTAAATAAGATTTAAACATTTTTGGGAGGGATTCCTTAATTAAATGTTTTTAATTAAGATAAAGGGATTTAATGACATAAAAATAAATTAATCAATTAAATAAATAAATAATTAATAAATGATGATGTCATCAGGGATTTTTTAGAAAATAAAAATAATTTATTTTCTAAAATTTTTTTAGGTGTCTACAATAATCATAAATGTAATGTTTCCATATGATGAAAACTGACATGATTTGTTTGTTGGCACAGGTGTACTATGATCAGGATGCCACTAAGGGGCGTCGACTGATCCAAGAGATGTTCCAGGATGTCACTATTCTGGATAGGCATGTCAACTAGGAGAGGCTGATAGATGATTTTGGCAGAGACTACCCAGTGCCATGTATTGTAGCCTCCATTATCTCACAGATCCTGATGACTGATCGCAGTCAAAAGGGATTCCCGCTCGGATGGGCTCGGTTACTGGTTGATTTGGTAGGCAGGCCTCGTCGAATGGCATGGGGTCCTGCCATATTGACAGAGATGTACCACGAGTTGCATGAGATCGTCTACAAAGACGGTCAGACATGGGCGTGTGGTGCCATCCTAGCACAGGTGTGGGCGTGGGAGCACATCGCTGTGGTGCACCCCAGAGTTCAGCCGAGGGAGAGGAGGTACCCACTCATCTACAGGTACCTAGGATTCATATCACATGCCCATACTGGGGATGTGACATATTACAGGAGGATTTTGGATGAGATAGCCTCGTTCACATGGAGGCCATACAGGGAGGTGGAGGTCTGGAGAGATGCAGCCGATGAGCTGAGCTACATGATGTGCACTTGGCCACTGGTAGGTCAATATGCGAAGATAGTGGAGAGGTTTTGCATCACTCAGGTGTGGTAGCATTTTGGGAGGCAGCAGCGAGTCTCGACAGAGACTACGACATATGCCAGGGCCAGGGATGAGGAGGGTCATGGGTGGCTACCCATGTTGGATTATCAACAGGTTGTCACAGAGACATCGAGTATCAGGAGCGAGCCCTGGGAGTATTTCCCAGATGTGGCAGATGTGGGGGCCGATGCAGCCTACAGAGTAGAGCAGTGGAGGGTGCCATTCCCTCAGTTTACGATACCAGATGCATAGGTACCAGCACAGGGAGGAGACGGAGGAGATGGAGGGGACGGAGGGGACGGAGGGGATGGAGGGGAGGGAGGGGATGGAGGAGATGGTGGGAGGGGGAGAGGGAGGAGGATGGAGAGAGGAGAGGGATCGAGATCAGGTGGCCAAAAATGGTCACGGGGACAGAGATCGGTGACGCCTAAGGATGAGGTGAGACCAGCTCGCCGGTAGGCAGAGGCACAACAGGAGCAGTTTGCGGGTGGGGATGATCTGAGAGCCCAGATACATGCTCAGGAGGTAGAGATACAACAGCTCTAGATTACTATAGCAGTGAGAGATCAATAGCTACTGGATCTGAGAGCAGAGCGAGATCAATAGATAGCTGATCTCAGGGCAGAGATAGCATGCCGTGAGGCGATGGCTCAGGCAGATGCGCTAGAGCTCTGACGGGAGTCAGCGAGAGCAGCGTATTATCACAGACTCTACTTGCAGGCCATTCTAGAGGGTGAGAGAGCACCATCATACTCTTAGAGGGTAGGGGTATCAGACGTGGTACTCGATAGGAGAGCCATGCCTCCTCCACCACCACGAGCTCCTCATGAGGGTGGTAGCGAGTCTTAGGGTTAGGTCTTAGGTTGATAGATGTTTTATACATATCTTGAGACATTGATCCAGATTATGGGATCCCATTTGTATATTGTATCATGACATTGATGTATATATGAGATTACTGGATGTTTGATTGTATCATGTATTTATGTCTCTCTTGTGATGGATGTATCAGTTTATGTATATTGTCTTGTCATTTTGTTCAAAAATGCTTATGTACATGCTTATGTATGTTCTCTCTCATAGATGTATGTTTAATTCTCAGGTGTATGATATAGACTCATGTTTCTTGAAAATGATAGTTTTAATATAGATATGATGATATGATTAACCCCTTGTGATGAACAGGAACAGGTTCGAGATGAAAAGGATAAGGAGTGAAAGACATGATCAAGAAGAAGGAAAGGTGAGCGTAGTCGACTGACAGGTCCATGTAAGATGAAAAGGAGAGCTCTCTCCATATGCAAGAGATGCAAAACTAGACTATCATGACCCTAAAAATGCAAGCTACTATGAAAGTGGTTGACTTGCAAGGTCACAACGCTTATAGACATCTAATTATCATCATTGAGTGTTATTGGTAGCGTCGTAAGATCATACAATGCACACTAGCATAACTATGTGGATATGAATATGATCTTTATCAGATAGAAATGTGGGAATCTCACCTAGGCATCAAAGACATGTAGGTCAAGATGACTAATGCAGTGAGATTACCTAAGTTTGATATGGAAAGATTATGCTTGTATCAAGACACATGAAAATCAGGATAGCTAGAAGCATGCACTCGCATAAAATAGTCAAGGATAATACCTTGTCAATCCATAGGATCAAGTAAGACTAGCATAAATGCTCATGACAGTTAGGATCAACAAAATATACCCACAAGTAGATAAAGAAAGAAAACATGTTCTCATGCCCTTAGTCTTCTAGCTATGCATCATCGAAAACTTCTCAGGGAGAGACCACTCATCAAAGAAATCCTCATAGACAGCACATAAAGAAAAAAATAGAGTCATCATATCATCAGCGAGTTGATTGTTTAAGTGCATGTGTGTTGGTCATAGAGTCAAACTCTAAGTATCATATCTACTTAGTGAGAAATATCACATCATACGAGACTGTTGGGTAAGACACCTGATAAGTGTTAAGAAACACTTGACGCAAGGGTAGTGTTAAAAATACTGTTTGGGGTGGTGTTGAAAAACACCTGTTGTGAAATGCCCCAAGAGACAAACGCACCTAAAAGACCAATGCTAACAGTTATGCCCCCTAGACAAAGACAAAGACCAATTCCAGACTAAGCCAAATAAGGTCAAGGTATGAGGGAAAGGTTCAGTGTCAAGGACGCATGCTAACAAATAGGAGTGCAAAGGCCTCAAGTAGCGCCTATTTCCAGGTTTTCACCACTTGGAATCTTTGTTTCATTTTTTCATTTTTTCTACCAAGGCGCCTATTTCCAGGTTTTCACCAAAGCACTTTTTCTTCTTTTTTTGAATTTTTGAATTTTTTGATTTTTTAATATTTTTTTCAGGACTTTTTATGCTTTTAAAGATTTTTTCAGCATCATATATGAATTTCTTTTGGTATTTTTTTAGGACCAATAAGATATATACAAAGGATGCCCCTAGATAGAAACGGGCATCAAGGATAGAACTTCTTGAGGTGCACAATGTTGATGGGATCAGGGAGCTATTCTCCATTAGGATTTGACAGTAAATACGCACCGGTACTAAAAGCAGCTGTGATGACATATGGTCCAAGCCAGTTAGGTTCAAACTTGCCCTTTTGTTCTCTATTCTGTTGGTTCTTACGGTTCTCTCGCAAAACAAGATCACCTATTTGAAATTCTCTAGGGTGAACCTTCTTGTTGAATGCTTTGGACATACACTTTTGATATACTCTCATATGATCAAAGGAAGCCTTACACTTCTCATCTAGAAGTTATAGTTCCTGTAACCTCATGGCGCGGTAATCCTCATCTGTAATCAAACCTTTGAGTGAGACTCTAAGTGATGGTATCTTGACTTCTAAAGGCAATACCACTTCAGCGCCATAGGTAAGAGAAAAAGGAGTGGCTCCTGTAGGTGTGCGAATGCTTGTTTTGTAAGCCCATAGTGCTGGATTGATTTGCAAGTGCCAATCCCTACCATTCTTGTGCACTGTCTTATGAAGAATTTTAAGAATGGTTTTGTTAGAGGCTTCTGCCTGTCCGTTTCCCTGTGGAAAATAGATGGAGGACCAATGTTGCTTGATTTTAAACTTTTTGCATAAATGCTTTAGGTCCTTATTCTTGAATTGACCTCCGTTATCAGTGATAATCTCAGAAGGCACTCCAAATCGGCAAATAATATGATTCAAAATGAACAAAGAGATGGTCTTCCTTGAAGCAACAGAAAGTGGCACAGCTTCCACCCATTTTGTGAAGTAGTCAGTGGCAGTAATAATGAATCTGCCCAACCAGATCAAAGGCCTAGCGCTGAAATGGCCAATGAGAAACAGAAGGGATTAGCTCCCTACCTAGAGCATGAATCAGGTTTCCATGTTTCTGACATTTTTCACATGACTTAGCAAAGGCTACTGCATCTATCTGCATTGTGGGCCAATAATATCTTACCCTAAGCAACCTTCGGGCCATGGTAAGACCATTAGAATGTCCACCGCAAATGCCCTCATGGATGTCAACTAACGTTTGGTTGGATTCCTCCTTTCCCAAGCACCTAAGGAGCATCCCATCTAAACCCCTCCTATATAAATCACCAGAGATGAGGGTGTGGTGAGAGGTGTTATGGATGAGGTTTCGACGTTCAGAGCGGTTGAATGTGTTGGGAATGATGCCATCACAAAGGTATGAATAGATAGCACCATATTGAGAAGACTCATGTGTGATAATGGCACAAATGACATAGCTTTCAGACGAGTCAAAGATGGGATGGTGTAGCTCTTCCACCAGGAATTCAAATCTGGATTCATGTGTCTCCAACTGAAGAAGGGAAGCTAATGTGGCCATGGCATCTGCAGCTTTATTCTCTATCCTAGGGATCTGTTGAAACGTCACAAAGGTGAAATAGCGTCTCAAAGAATCAATCATCTTTTTGTAGGGTATCAATTTATCATCCTTGGTTTGATACTTCTCATTGACTTGGTTGATGATTAACTGGGAATCCCCAAAGACATGTAACTCTGTGATGTTCCATTTATAGCCATTCTCAAGCCATTGGTTAAAGCTTCATATTCTGCAATATTAATTGTACATGGGAATAAAAGTTTGTAAGACTTTGGAATATTGTACCCATGTGGAGAAACAAATAACACTCCAGCACCTGATCCATTTTGCATGCGGGAACCATCAAAGAACATTGTCCAAGTGTGAGTAGTCATATACAAGATGTGTTCGTCTGGGAATTCCACTTGGACTGGCATACTATCCTGAATTGGGAAATCAGCTAATTGGTCAGCAATAGCTTGCCCCTTTATGGCCTTCCTTTCAACGTACTCTATGTCAAATTCAGTTAGGACCATCATCTATTTAGCAAGTCTACCCGTGAGGGCAGCCTTACTAAGCAAGTATTTAAGAGGATCAATTTTGGCAACCAAATGTATAGTATGAGCAGGCATGTAGTGTCGCAACTTTTGAGAAGCAAACACCACTGCAAGAAAAGACTTCTCAATGTTATTGTAATTGATCTCATAGGAGACTAGAGTACGGCTGATATAGTATATGGCCCGTTCTTTCCTAGTATCATCTGATTGAGCCAACAATGCTCCCAGGGAAGTGTCTGTAGCTGAAATATATAGGATTAATGGTTTCCCTAGAATAGGAGGCATTAGGATCGGAGGATTAGCCAAGTATTGTTTGATCTGATCTAGGCTCTTTTGACAATCCTCGTTCCAAACACAAGAAGCACCCTTATGTAATGTCTTGTTAAAGGGTTGTGCTCTATTTGCAAGTTGAGAAATAAACCTCCTAATCGATTGAAGATGTCCCTGAAGACTTCTCATTTGGCTGATATTTTGAGGAGGTGGCATATCTAGAATTGCTTGGACCTTTTCAGAATCAACCTCGATACCTTTTGCTGATATTATAAATCCTAAAAGTTTGCCTGAAGTGACACCAAATGTGCACTTCTTTGGATTCAATCTGAGTTGAAACTGTTCCATGCGATCTAGAATTACTTCCAGATCATCGAGGTGTGTGTCCCATTTTCTTGATTTTGCTAGGGTATCATCCACATAATCTTCCATGTTTTTGTGCATCATATCATGAAAGATAGTGGTCATAGCTCTTTGGTAGGTTGCTCCTGCATTCTTTAATCCAAATGGCATGCCGTTCCAACAATAGGTTCCCCATGCACATGTGAACGCTATTTTCTCTTGGTCTTCAGGAGCTATTTTGATTTGATTATATCCTGAGAAACCATCCATTAGAGAGTATATGTCATAGCCCGCTGTCATGTCCACTATCATGTCAATGTTTGGAAGTGGAAAATCATCCTTTGGGCATGCTTTGTTTAAATCTCTAAAATCTGTGCATACACGAATGGACCCATCATGTTTGGAAACTGGTACTATGTTTGAGATCCATTCTGCATAATCGATGGCTCTGATGAATCTAGCCTTCAAAAGTTTTTCTAATTCCGCTTTGACAAGGAGAGCTACATGTGGATGCATTTTTCTGAGTCTCTGTTTCACTGGTTTGACTCCTGGGGCTATGGATAAGTGATGCATTATAAGATTTGTGTCAAGCCCTGGCATGTCTGAATAGGTCCATGCAAAATTAATTTTCTTCTTTTGTAAGAACTGTACATATGCCTTGGTCTCTTCTTCTGATAAAGACTGAGCAAGATGGACTATTTGAGGAGTTTCTTCTGTGTTCAAATTGACTGGCTTTGTTGGCTCAATCAATACTGATGATCTATCCTGGAAATAACTCAGCAAGTTATTAAGTACCCCATCCTTAGGCGCCTCAAAGAGGTTTTCACCCTTGGATACGTCATTTCTTTTTACTATTTTTGGTTCTAATACCGCCACAAAGTGGTTTTCGCTATCAGACCTATTTTTCTTTTTTTCTTTTATTTTTAGACTGAGGTACTTAATATCAGGCTCTGTCATGCTGGTTGTTGGTTCACTGGTGGAAGAAGCCACAGGTTCAAGAGCATTCAGATAGCAGGCAATTTCATAATCATTCTGAAAAGTGAGGAATATAGGCTCTTGATGGCATTGAGACCAGTCAATTAGGTCAAAGTGAACAAGGGTAGATCAATGACTGGTTCAATGTTGTTTATACGAAAGGTGTCATCTCTGGTGACCATATAATCGGAGTTCATCAAGTCTTCTTCTAAGATACCCAAATTAGGAATCATCCTATCAAACGAAGCGTCATCCACTAAGGCAATTTGAGGAGTGCAATCCTCTAGTCCTACACTAAGCTCGTTAGCCGCACCAGGTTGGGTACTATAGGCATGGACAATATCTATGTCCAAATCAACTGTTGCATCTGAAAGTGAGTCCCATTCATATTCATGGGAGTTTGTGTCTGAGTCATCATTTGGGCCTCGTGATGTAGAAGCCTCAAGGTTAGGAAGGGTTTCCCCCTCTCTAGTGCTAGTATTGGGACTATCTGTCGCAGCTAGGATAGCAACACTTTCCATTATCGATCTAGCAGTCATACAGTCACTATCTGTCGTAGCTAGGATAGTAGGACTGTTAAGTATCAAATCTATGGAATCTCCCCAAAGGAGATTTGTTGAGGGCACCCAATCATCAGATACATCTTGTTGATTAGAAAGATCAGGCGTATAATCTGAGTCACTGTCACTGTCCATTGCAGCTAGGACAGGGACACCTTTCTTCTTTTTATTCTCAAAACCTAAGCCAACTGTGGACTTATTCTTTCCTCCAAAAAGAGCATGATCAAGAGGCTCAGCTTTAGCATCCAGCCTATGGCTAAGGGGACCATATCCTGGATATCCCATATTTTTAACCAGTGTATACCCTCTCCCATAAGCTTCAAGTGAAGGAGCAAAATTCTCGTTGTGTTTGTATTTTTCCTCGTGATAGATCCAGTCCCTTATGGCAACTTCTTCTTTCTCTTCCTGAATGGGAACCGAAGACCCAACAAATTTTCCAAATAATGTCATTGCTGATGACCAAGGTTTCATATTTGGTGATGGTCTCCCATAAGACCTAGGAGAGATTGGCATGTTTGTAAAAGAATCAATTTTATAATCTCCCATCCCAAGATCTATGGTCTTGAACTTCTGCTTGCATTGTTCAAGTGAACTACTAGGACTGTCAGCTTCCCTATTCAAAGGTACATGTGATCTAGCAGAAATGTTATTAACGGATAAAGCACTATCTCCAGGGATGCAAATTTTTACACCGTTATGGGGAAACTTAACACACTGGTGATACGTTGATGGGACTGCCTGCATTTCATGAATCCATGGCCTACATAGCAAAATGTTGTAGGCTAAAGGTCCAACATCAACAATTTGAAATAAGATATCCTTTTCTACTGGACCAATGTGAATAGGCAAAACGGCCAATCCCTTAGAACTTCTTTCTACTTCATCATATGCCTTGATTGTGATCTTTTTCCTTGTGTCAATGACGTTCTCGAAATATCCTAGAGCCAGAAACAAACTCATGGTACAAATATTGAGCCCCGCACCCCCATCTATCAGTACACGCCTGACACGGGTTTTATGAATCACGACTTCGATGTGTAAGGCCAAGTTATGGGGGTGACTGATGGATTTGTCATCTTCTTCTGAGAAGGTGAGGTAATGAGGGCTAGCCAAATGGTTGACCATATTCTGGAATTGATCAATATCTAAGTTGTTAGGGACATTGGCTGCTCGCAAAGCATCCTCAAGGACGCGCTTGTGCTTAGGGGACAATTTAAAAGCTAAAAAATGGATATCTGTGCGGGTGTACGTTGTAATTGGTCAATAAGATTATAATTGGAATCAGGACCAATGACAGATTTAGGAGGAATGCTTTTGGACATGGGTTGCTTAGACTTGCTAGTGCTAGGACCTCTGATAATAATGGGAGTTTGAGCCTGACCCCTAGTGACAGCATTGAGGGATTGGGGCATTCTTTGTGAGTGAGGACCTCTTATTACCACAGCGGGTCTTTCATCAGTCATAGGAGTTGAGTCCACATTATGTCCATAAGGATCTTTCCCTCTCATCATGTTGACACTATCATCCACAACTTCAAGCATGTTAATAACGTTCTCCGCATTTGTGTAGGTGTAGTTGATAGCCGCCTTGCCATTCTTACTGTTAGAATTTTCTCCTTTCTCATATTTAGGCAAGGGCTCTTTAAAGGCTTTATGATCCGCATTAGTGGTTAAACCATCAACTTGTAATTGTCCTCTTTCAACAAGGTCTTGGACAAGATGCTTGAGTTTAAAACAATTTTCTATGTCATGTCCAATCCCATTATGGAAAATGCAAAAAGCCTTCGCATCCCACCAATGAGGTAAAGGATCCGGTATACAATGTTTTGTAGGATCCTATGGGTGTGCCAAATTATGAGCAACTAATGTCTTAAAAACATCTGCATAAGATTCTCCCAATTTAGTAAATTGTCTCTTCTCCGTTTTAGATCTCCTTTGATACTTAGGTTTGTCTTGTTGTGTTGAAGACGTTTGCAGCTTCATAGCTTGGACTGCATGAGAGAGGTTAAGAACTCCTTTATTTTTGGGTTGAGATGAGTCAACAACTCCGTCATTGACCACTTGCTTGTTTTTGTTCCAATAGGAGTTCTTTTTGTCCTTGTTACGATTAGTATTTTTATTTTGGCTATTGTTGTTATTTGTTGGTTTAGCCAAAATTCCTTGTTCTTTTAGGACATCCTCAATGCGACATGCCACCTCTACCATAGTATCAAAGGAATTAAATGAGATTTTCTTGACTTCATATCTTAGTTCTGGTATTAGATTGCTCACAATGATATCAATTCTCTCCTCCTCAGGAATTATCCTTGGGTATTTTGAACATAATCACCTCCATCGTTGTAAAAATGTGACAAAAGATTCCCCTTGATTTTGCTTGAGTTTGCACAAATCAAGCATTGTGACCGACCTTGATAAGTTGTAAGCAAAATGCTGAACAAACCTTTGGACAAGTTCTTTAAATGTCTTTACTGGAGGGGAAAGGTTGGTGAACCACTCCATGGCTTGACCTTTTAAATTCCTTGGGAATAATCTCATCAAGTAGGAGTCTTCATGGTGAAAGGAAAAGCTCATTATGTAGAACTGTCGAACATGGTTGTGAGGGTCACTAGTGCCATCATATTTGTCATATGTTGGGAACTCAACTTTCTTAGGGAATTATACCATCACCACACTTTTGTCAATGGGGTTAGGACATATGGAGTCCAAATGAAACGTGCTCTTGGGAGCCTTCATCCTATCTATATCCTTTTGCATTTGTAAGATCACCTCATCAGTTGAAGGGTTCTGTTTCATGATCTTTTGGTGAACATCAAAATTATATGGAACTTTAGCGCCTTTGTTAATAAGACTTTCTAAGAATTGATCTTTGTTTTGTTCCACATATTGCTCCACATATGCTTGAAAGGATGGTTCTTGTTGCATAGTCATGAAATCCATGTGATCAAATTTAGCATAACTTCCTCCATGTTGTGAGCCATGATGTGCTCGTTGGGAGGGTTGCTTTGAATGTCTATGAGACGACTGTCTCCTATGATGGTCATATCTTGAAACCCTTCTTCCTCTAGGACTTGGGGATCATGAGGGCATCCTTGATCTTCTTCTAGGACTTGGCGAAGGGGTAGATGGGGGTGAGTTGGTCCCACTATTGGTTCCCCTCTCGTTGAATTGGCTTTGGAGTTGTTGTGCGTAGAGTCTATCTTCTTCTTTTTGGGTGACTCTTTTCTTTTATATCCAACAACGCACGTTCCTCTTCTTCTAGTTGTCTAAATTTTTCCTTTTTAGCAGCTTGTTCATCCAAATAGGCTTGCTTCTCTCTCTCAATGCTTCTCAATCTTGTATTTGCATATCGAGAGGTGTCTTTGAGTGGGGAGGATTGTCTTGAATGCCTTATTGCATTGGCTACATTTATGTGGTGATCACTAGATTCCTTATTCTGGTCCTCATGTTGTGACCCTGAATCTGAGTGAGCTTGCTTATGATGTCTCTCAGCTCATTGGTGAGCATTGAAATACCTTGCATTGTTGGGAGGTGACCCGGGTGGACTAGCATGAGAAGAACCACCATACTCTCTTCTATGTCGTTGGAAGATATCCTTGAGAGTTTGATTCATGGCTTCCCTTTGTTGTCAGGTGAAAGTGTAACTCATGTCCATACTTGATGAAAGTGGTACAAAAGAGGTGCTCACTTCACTAGGATTAGTTCTCAGATTAAAACAAACCTCAGATTCACTCTTAGGAGATTGATAAAAAAGGGGTCATTTTCCCTTATGTTGTCGACGAGTCTTGACAGGTGGTAACTGGCTAAAGGCAACAAGGGGTCACTTCCCTTGATTAACTTGGTACCTTGTCGTAACTGACATGAAAGAAAGATACTCTCAATGATAAGGTGACCTCTCAAAGTGTCAACGCCAAACTAGGATAATCAAAGTCCTCTATTGTCCAAAAAGAAATGAGAAGATAAAAAAAAGAGGCTTTACCAACACTGTCAAAGAGGTGCTTCAAATCAAAAGGGTGACTACCCTTGCACTTTTGAATCAGGAGGTTGGATTAGGCCAAAATATAATTGAAATTGAGATTTAAACGAAAGTGATTTGGACAATAAGAGCACTAAAATTTTCCAAGAATGTAGCTAAAAATCTTAGAGATGAACCTTGGCACCAAGAATGGCCTTCTAACTTGACAATTATTCTAAAGTGATTTCGTAAATCAAATGATGCTATCCCGGAGAACTAAAACCAGAAATTTAGAGTCAAGATAGGTCTCAAACGTCAAGGCAAGAAGCCTACTCTAAGACCTAACCTAATTAACAGCAACTGAAACTGACCAAATTGTAAGCACGACAGAAATTAACCAGGCGATATACTCCAGGCTACTGGGGTGATATACCTATAACTGCGTGATACTTCGCACGACGCCAGGCGATATACCTCAGTACTGGTGGGCAATATACTCCAGGCAGGTCGGGCGATAGTCCGTCAAGGGTGAACTATCACGTGATATTTCTCTTCAAGGCAGGTGATATTTTTAGCAAGCGTGAAGTATCACACGATATTTCACTTTACAGAGTGCGATACTATTGCAGATTTGTTCAACTCTTGACTAGAATTGCATAAAATTTGCATTTTTGGGTCTACTTGGTCAAAAAAAAATTTTAGTTCGAGGGTTGATGTTTTCAATTTCAGTCACAATAGCAACAGAATTTTGGCAGGTTTGCAAATAGTGAGGGATCAAACATGTCTCAAACACTTGAAACAAGGGCAAAAGCAACCTTGCCAAGACAAACACTTGTGATATCAGAATTGAAAAAGCACCCTATGAATGCTACCGATTGTTTGTATGTGAGAATGTTTGCACTGGCATCACACAACCGAAGACAATTCAAGCAAATCTATCCTAAAAAGGTCAAGGCTCAATACTTACCAACTTAGCCCACAACTTGATGCCCCCTCACCGCACACCAAGTGGTTACCCACAAGAGTTGTTGGCTTTGTCATGGAAATGTCAAATGACACAACCAAAGGGACACATATGGTGAGTATCTTAAGGTGATCTGGGTAAACCACTTGGATCAATCCTTGCACTAAGAAGATAAGCGGCTAAACAAGGTGGCTTCTATCTAATGGTTCTTAATAAGGATTTCCGTTCACAACACCCCTCTTGCTCCTCATAAAGGACTAGGACCTTGCGGCCTCAAGAGTACCTTAAGCATTCTTGTTCAATATTTTCCCCATGGTCGCAATCCCATGAGCTACTCACATCAAACAAAGACAAGTGTTATGTCTACCAAGGTTTTTGGTGTCCTTGATAGCCTTGAAATTATAGTGAGTTGGAATCACTTGCCACCAAGGAAAATGATGACAAGGTTGTCCCCACTTGAGTCGTTCCTCTTGATTGCTCAAGAGTAGGCCCGCTAAAGGATCCTAAACTAAACAAAGAATGGATCAACTCTTGAGGTTCAAGGTTTTTGGGTTCACCACAAGGGTGAAGAGCATACTCCCCTATCTCAAGAATCTCTCCCAAACACACCAAACAAAGAGATTCAATTACTTCCTTTCTTCCAAAACCTTAAGATGGGTCAAGATTTTCTGATTCACCTAAAGGTGAAGAGCATACTTCTCCTACCACCTCAAAATCTCTTTCACAAGGTCTTAAAGATTCCTAATACAATTAGTGAATGCCACACTTGAAAGGAAAGCAAATAAACAAGCAAGAATTTTTTTTTTGTTTTTATGCTTGGGCAACCCTACAAAAACTGTTAGTAGCCCTCTTTGACATGCGTTTTTAGTAAATTTCAAGCAATGAGAGCACCTACAAACACAACTTGTTAGACCAACAAGGTTAGCAAAATCAAAATCCAAATGTAAATATGCAATAAACTGATAGATTCAAGCTAAAAGATGCAGGTTAGACCTATCTAAATACAGTAAAATAAGATAGCAAACTAAAATGATCAAATTCAGATGATAAAATTGGAAATGCAAGTCTCTGTCAGATCAGGTGATATACCTCAGACTTCACCAGTATCACGCGACACAGTTTCCTATAGTCGTGTGATATACCTCAGTCTGGGCAATACTCTGCACTATGGGCGGACGATACTTCACACGATGCCAGGTGATATACCTCAGTACTGGCGGGCGATTCTTCTATCACGTGAAGTGTCGCACCACTATACAAAGGTATATCGCGCGATATTTTTGAGAAGTATCGTGCGATACTCTGAGATAGAAAACCAGAACTGCAAAATTTTTGAAAAATAATCCAAAAAATGATGAAAATGCAAATGAAACAAAGGACAAAGCCTATCTACTCTGCCCCACGGTGGGCACCAGAAATGTACACACTAAAATGGTGCACTTCTATGAACCATTACATGCAAGGTTGCTCAAGAATGAGACCTCACAAAGCGGCTCATAGCTCTCTATGCATGGAGTTGCAAGGGACTATGATGTGTTTGCTCTCAGCTAGAGCTACAAGCTTGTGACCTTGCTAATCAACCACACAATAAGAGATTCAAGTGAAGACAAGGGAAACAATGCCAATATCTCCAAGAATCAAATATGCAATGCAATGCAAATCTAAATGAGAATGCAATCTAAGCTATGAAAGGAAAGTACAATGCAACTAATCTATGAAAATAAATAACAAGTGTTACAAAACCTCCTATTTAGACTATGTGAGCTTATTCTATTGCATAAAAGGAAATCTATACTATGAATGCCATTATTATGCAACTAAAAAAGCAAATATGCAACTAAATGATGAAAACAACAAGTCTTCAATGTCTTCAAAAGCTCCAAATGCACCTAAAACCTGCAGCATAACATTAGCATAAAAATATGGATATATGCAAATGAAGGAGAGAGCTATCCTTTTATAAGAAATGAGGTGAAATGGACCATTGAGATTAAGAGACAAAAGTCTTAATTAGTGGTGGAGCTTGAAAGAGGAGAAATCCATGTGCACAAGTATCCTCCAATAGGAAAATAAGAGTTGACTTTATGTCCATATGAGAGAAAAAGTGCTTTTCTCCTTTTTATAAAATATGAATAATGCTTTATTTGTGCAACTTAGGATAAGAGGAAAAGTGGGGATTTTTATTTAATTAAAAAGGGAGGAAATATTCCTTTTAATGAAATAAAGAATTAGGATAAATGGTTAGCCCAAGGATAAAAATTCAATATATGATCAAATTTAAGATTTAATCAAGAAATTGATAATGTTGAGAATATTGATTATTGATAAAAATGATTCAGGATTGATAAATTGAATAAATGGGGCCCAAAGTCTAGGTGAGCATTTTTGGGTGCATACAAACCCTACCTACAAGGAAGAATAGGTGGACCAATGCCCTCTCCTCTTGATCAATTGTGATGAGGAAGATACTTTTTATGTGCAATCCATCTCTAAGGGCTTTATTGACCAAAGTAATAAGTACTTCAACCTTCATCTCCCTAAGGGCTTGAAAAGAGTCAAAGCTAGGGGTAAGGGACCTCATAAGAGATACAAGAGGAGGAAAGATAAAGGAAATAAATATGGAATGACAACCAAGAATGTATTTTCTTTGGAGAATGTTACAATCATGGGTCTGATGTAGAAATTGGGTGAAAAGATATGACTTTTGTAGAGGTTGGCCTCCACTGTCGACTAGGGAGTAACATATGGCCTCTTCATAGAACCAATCACATTGGTATCCCCTCCCCTCACAACCCTTGGCATGGGTTCCCTCTAAGTGTAAGCATAGGGACCTTTGGCACCAATAGAGGAGGGATCATCATCCCAACTAACAATAAGGTTGATTAATCTAGATAAGGATAGTGAAAGTATGTCGATGGATGACAATGTCTCACTCATCTACTTTGGAATGAAAATCTCCAAAGCATGATGAATCTTATTTTCAAAAAGTGTATCCCTCCTTGACCTACCACTATAATAAGTACCCTTATATAAGACATAGGATCCTCCTACACATCAACAAGCCCCACCTGATGAGGAGTTTGTATTAGAAAAAGTATAGGAATATGAAGGCCTTTTTTGCATAGAGGCTAAGGATATCAACATGGTGCTCATTATAGAGAATAAAAATGACCTCCTATAAGTACTCATTAAAGTAGAACAAATGGATACAATAGGAGGATGATCAAAAAAATAAGGAGGCTTCCCTCCATAATGAGTAGGTAGCCTACGAGTGTGAAGCCCAAATCTAGATAGAAATTGATGCAATTTGGGAGGTTGAAAAGTAGAAAAGAGTTGAGGAGGATAAAATGTTCTTCAAAGAAGAAAAGAGTCAAAAAGAAAAAAAAATCCCTCCTAAGGTCACAAGAGGAATTCAAGGATAAAAATAAAGAAGATGCCTACTGTATGCAATGAAATGAGGGTTAGGAATACAAAGCTAAACTAAGCATTCAAGATACAAATAATTAAAACATCTAAGATTAGACACTACAAATGATAGCAAAGGAAAGAGAATGCAAACCACAAACAAACCCAAGAAGCTCCCAAAGTAGAAGATTTGTACAATGAGGATATATGTGCTCAAAAGATAATGCTCAAGATTCAAAATGATCTTCAATGGATGAATGAGAATTTTAGCATTATGGTGGTATGAATGTGATTTTTGGCTCTCAAATGGGCATGATAACTTTGCATAAAAGGTGGATGAAAATGAATGAGAAGAGGGTTAAATTTATAGGCAAGAGGAGGGATGAATGGATGGTCAAGATGAAAACCTGAGGAAGGGTCAAGATGCATTTGAGAGAGAGAATATGGATTGTGCTTTCTCAAATGCATATCCTTGTGATAAGTGTTACAATGGAGAGGTTGGAAGAAATGGAGGAATGTGACCATTTTGGGAGATGTGAGAGGGGAAAAATGTGTAAGAGGAAGATAGAGTGTGTAAGAGGTGTGTAAAAACATTTAAGGTTGACATGAGGTGAGGGAATTTGGGGATGTGAGGATGTGGCATAAGAGTTGACTTGGGTTGGGTTAGGATTTCTTAATCCATGGATTATGATTGTGCAAATGCTTAGGAGGTGATTAGGCTTGGATTAGAAGGCAAATGGGAAAGTTAGGAGGATGTGATGGGAGGAGAGAGAGAATGAGTGGAGGTTTGGATTAGCTAATCATGGGTCATTAGCTAATTAAGGGTGATTAGTATGTGTGAATGGGTTGGCTTGAGTAGGAACTCAAGGTCAAGTTGGTAGGATGGGTTTGGTTAGGGGTTAAAGTTAGGAGCCATGTGCTCAAATTAGATTAAATGCATTATTTAATTCAAAGTGGGAGGAAAATAGGGTTTTTTGAATTAATTTAAATAGATATATGTATCCATTTAAAATAATAGAGGAATAGGGATTTAATTAATCACCAGACTATGGGTTTGTCATTTAGACAATTAATTAGGCTATAGTTAATTAAATAAATTAATTAACTAGGGGATGACATAAATTAATTAAATAATATTTAATTAATAAAATACCTTATGAGAGAACTAAATAGGATTACTTAGTTGTGTAATCAAATTTAGGTGTCTACATTTTTCCCCTCTTTGATATAATGTTAAAATAACACTATTTTGAAGATGTTTTAAAATAATAGATGACACGAAGAATTAACTAGGTGATGAAGGCACCCCAGATTATGTGCCAGAAGGTTTGGACTACATGATGCTCGCTTGAGAGGGCAGTAGGGAACAAGAAAGGGGCCCAAGCGGTGTCTCGAAAAGAAAGGCAGTTTGGGGTGCAACTAGTGAAAAAGGGGCATGAACGGGGAAGAAGGGGGTGAAAAGAGGAAGAATGTGGCAACAGTTAGATGAATGGGAGGAAAGGATGGGTGGAGAGGTGTTTGGAAGAAAAATAGGTCATTTGTGCATCCAAGAGCTTGAAATTTGAGCAATTTGAGCTCTAAATTGATATAGCGAGATGACACATGGAGGGAGCGAGATGGCATGTGGAGGGAGACAAAGACATCATTCTGAGATCATGAGGAGTATTTGACAACATGAGGTCCCTGACTGATAGGTAGGATCAAAAAATCACTCTTGTCTTTTTGTCCTTTTTGCATTTATTGCATGTTTTACTTAGAAAATGTGCGATCTCGTGAGTGCAGGATTGGTGGGAACTCTTTCCCGCAAAAGATTGCTAAAAAAATTGGGTGGGAGGGTATTTTGGGATTTTTTGTGAGATCATGAATTTGTGGGGGTTTTGGGGATTTTTTGGCGGGATTGCGATCCCGCTTGAATTTCTTGTGAGATCGCGATATTGGAGCATTTATGAGGAAACACATAAAAATTATGTGTTCCTAGGGGGAAGGGGGGGTAAGGTCCATGACGTGGGAATGCATTCTCACATCAGGATGGGGGTGGGAATGATGCACGATCCTGCAATAGAGATATCGAGAGAAAGGGGGTTTTGCAGGAATGAGAGAACTGAGTTCTTGTGGGAACGCGAGTAAAATTTAGCTATGCGAGAATGAAGGGAAAAAGTTAAGGATAGGGGGAAAAGGGAGGGGGGTAGAAATGCAGGGTGGGTACTGACACAAAGGTAGATTTTTGGATAGGACAAAAAAATTACACAATGGACTTGGTTGGTTGTAGTGGTCACTAGAGCGGCTGATGAGCTGAGAGAGGCACGTAGTAGTGCTAGAGATGGGAAATCAATTCACACTCACCGAGTGGGTGCATGTTGATGCCATAGGGCTAGGGTACCTAACAGATATGCCACAGAGGCAAAGTTACATGGCTATAGTCACAACTCTATGTGAGAGGTGGCACTCTGAGACATGGACATTCCATTTTTTGACATGGGAGATAATGTTGACCTTGGAGGATGTGCACTAGATATTCGAGCTACCAATCTGAGGTACACCAGTGGTTGTGGGAGATTATACCTAGCAGCAAGTGGTGGCCCCACTACTAGGCCTAGGCATAGCACCCATCCTTCACCATGGGCAGTTGGCACTGACGCATCACGTAGTAGCAGCACCGTTGACATGATGAGTATACTTTTTTTATGTGTGGTTTGGTTTTGGTGTACATTTCCCTTGACACAGGAGGGATGAGTGTGACACTAGCACTCATCCCAGGGATTGTGAGGATTGTTGATGTTGGTATCCCAATAGCTTGTGACACATTGATGCTAGCAGAGCTATACCAGGATCTCCACCAGATAATATATCATGGTGGGGAGAACCAGGGGAGGATTTTTGGGTTCACATCATTACTAAAGGTATGGGCTTGGGAGCACATAGCCATGTTGAGGCCTTTGGGGAGGACACACAGACATGTAGAGGAGCTTGCAGTGTACAAATGGAGGGAGTTGTTATCAAACCATGATGTGGATGATATTGATTACTGGAGGGAGACATTGGATGGGCTACATGATGACATCACTTGGTGACTGTACCTAGGATTAACAACATGGGCAAAGGACTAGAGGGAGTTGTCATATGCCATGACTCCGACCTACATCATAAGTTAGTGGGAGTACATCATTAAGTAGTACAGGCTGGATAGGGTCACCCGCCAGTTCAGGTATACACAAGGAGTACCAGTGACTGAGCATTGGTACCAAAGGGCCATGCGAGAGTGCTAATTAGAGTTTGGGAAGATTGGAAAGGGTGGGGCTACTGGCGGCATGGCATGCTATGTAGCCTATATAGTGGGACTAGGATGGGGGTCTAGTATATGGAGGGGTTACAAAGGAGTATTAGGCCTAGTTTTAGAGGTCGAGAGTAGTGTGTAGGTATAGATTACTAGCTGGGGGAGGGACAACATTGGTAGCCAAGGGTCGAGGTCAAGTGTTCGCAGCAGGACAGTGTCAGAGAGGAGGAAGGAGAGGGAGGAGAGGGGGAGGTTGAGATGGGGATGGAGATGGAGGTGGGGGAGGTGATGTGATGGATGTGGATGGAGGAGATAGAGGAGGAGAAAATGAGGGAGGAGATGGAGAACCACCCATACAAGGGCCACCATCTGCAACACAGGGACCACCAATGGGACCACCACCCATAGTGTAGGGGCCACCACTAGGGCAACCAGTGGGGGTGGGAATGTTAGGAGGTGGGGGAGGAGATTTGGTAGGGTGTCTTGCTTCTCTTCAAGAAGCTTATGACCATACAAGCCAGATGTTACATGACACACAAGGGGAGCGAGATGCCCTGATGGTATAGCTAGCTCAGGCTCTTCAGGATGGGTTGTTGATGATTGATAAAAGGGAGAAGTTGCAATGGAAGAGGGATGGACTAAGGGTGGATAGGGATTAGATGTAGGGGGAGAGGGATATACTACAATCAGAGTGAGACTGACTACAGGAGGAGAGGGAGACGGTAGTCCAACAGTTGGTCATGGAGAGACAAGCTTCTAGGGGGGACAGGGTCATACAGAGCTCACAAGAGTGATCAGAGGAGGTGACATGCCTTCAGAGGGACCTGACAGACCTAAGGGAGTAGGTGGGGTTGTACTAGGTAATGTATCATGCATTAGTGCCACTAGACCATCACGAGCACTATAGACATGCAAGCCAGTTTGCGGCCACTGGGACAGGTGTTGGAAGTAGCTAGAGGACAAGGGCCAACACACACAGGGATGGGGGGATGAGGCCTCATAGAGGACAGGGTGGGAAAATTGTTAGTTCAGGCACTCACAAAGTTAGTAGTGGTTAGTCGGTAGCTATGTGCAGATGGTAGAGGCAGAGGGATCAGGGACATCGATGGAGGTGGATACAAGGGTAGGACATGGACCCACACAGGTGCAATATATAGGTATACATAGCACAGTGGAGATATCGACACCCAGGATTATGTAAATAGATATCTCCATGACACCAACATAGGACTCACCATAGAGTGACCCTTTTGATAATGTTGAGATGCAACCTCTCCCAGGAGAGGCATATAGGCAGTGATATGCTGCAGATTGTGATCATGTACATTATGATTTATTAGTGGAGGGAATAGTCCCTATCTATTGTATTTGTATTCTTTATGGACTTGGACTTAGAAAAACATTTATTATTTTATTCTTTGGGATGGGACATTCTTGTATTCTTTTCCATGATTATATATACATACGATGAGTTGAGGTGGGATATGATGTGTTATGATCTGAGCTATTATGCATGGATGTTTATGATGTACTACCGTGGTTGATGTAGGATGTGATGTGATTTATTGTATGATGTGAGACTAACATGTGGGTGATGCAGGATGCGACATGCCTCCATGTTACTTAATTTCTATGTGATGTGTGTGTGTATATATGAGATGTAGTTACTGATGGTTTGTGGATGTAGGATGTGACGTGCTTTACTATATGTGATGCATGGTTTATTTATGTCATGATTTTATGTATATATGTATGCTTGTATGGAGGATGTCTTAACAATACAAGATAATTAAAATGACCTAACAATGTAAGATTAATAGAATGAACCTAAAATAAAGTGACAATGCAAGATTAAATGAAATGAGCCTAAAATGAATTAACAATGCAAGATAAAATTAACCTAAAATGGATTAACAATGCAAGATGAAATGAACCTAAAATGGATTAACAATGCAAGATAAAATGAACATAAAATGGATTAACAATGCAAGATAAAATGAACCTAAAGCAGATTAACAATGCAAGATAAAATGAACCTAAAATGGATTAACAATGCAAGATAAAATGAACCTAAAGTGAATTGAGTTCAATAGAGATAACGTAGATGATTTTTTTTTTGATCTGTAATAGGTAATTTTTATTAATAAAAAAGGATTACAATATAAAGTATAAGTCTTCATGACTAATCCAAGTCTTAACAAAATAAACCCCCTGTTTCACCATCGTAGTTACTGGTCGCTTATAACAGTGCGCCAAAGATTACATAAAAAGCCTTTAGATAAAAAACTATACAAACACCCCCCAACCAAGGACTTCAAACTGACTATATGACCATACTATTAAATTTAGATAACACAAATGCATATGAATAGTTGGGGATTACAAAAAATGTCACCCACTGTAAATTTGATGTCGATCCTAGCATAACCATCATAGGTGGTTATCCACTAAAACATCAAACCACTTCCAGCGTCCACCAACGTGCCTCCAAAAAACCACCCACTACAATATCGGCCTCTGTCCTTGCATGACCATCAACAGTTGTTAGCAGCCATATGACAAAAAACTCCAACATCCATCAAACCGCCGCCAAAATGCCAACACAGAACCAGCCTGCTAGCCCTTATCAAAAAACACTAGTCCACCAAAACCTACTGCCCCCTTGCACGGTGAAGCCCAGTAGTTCGCTGCTTCCTCAAGACCCTTAACAACACCACCACTTGTCACCTTTCTTCATCGGCTTCCAATATTGCCTTTTCCAAGCTTTTCCAAGCTCATCCCTGGTCCTCCATATAAACATGCTTATTAACTTTCCTTGGCCAAATTAAGAAAGGAACCACTCCCACCTCCTCACCTTCTTGCTCATCCTCAAACATCTCAGTATAGTTGAAAGCCCATCCCGGGTGTGCCCATTCCAGAAGCTATTCTATGCCTACCAATAAGGCCATGTCAAAAAGGGATTCAATCACCCATTTAGCTCTATCCTCATGCACCCCTAATTCAAGCCCCCATGCCATAACCATAGCCGCAATATCCACCTATAGCTTCCATCTTCTGTCACTATTATGGAATAGGGGACCTAGCGTATCTTGCATTGCCCCAATAACATTTTCTGTTGGAATTTTGAGTATTTTTTGCAATCTTAATTTCTCCACTGGCCTGAATAAACCCTTATGTTGCTTCTTTTTTTTGAACGTGAAGTTGGGTTCCATTGCTTCATAGTCAAGCTTCCTTGAAATGTAACACTTCAATAGAAAACTAAAAATCACCTTTAAGCCTCCATTGCAATGCAAGAAATGAAGCCAGTCCCTCACCTTAAAACCCACACCTTCACACAAATTCACAGTTAAAAAATAATAAAAAGCTGCAATCTTCCACGAGCTATCAAGGCACTCATCCTTTCATCATGCGGAAACATAAATGAAATCAGCTAACATAATCCACCACCCCAAACCAAATCTTTCCTGACACCTTACAAATAATTATTCTCTCCACCTGTCATAGCTGAGTGTCCTCATCCAACGTCCAATGGCCAAAGATTATATGTGGCATTTCCACCTCATTTACTGACATTGCCATTTGTGCTGAGCTGCCCATCGAAATGTTTCCTTCCCCTTTTAAAAGGTGTTATTTGATAATCTTCAAAGGAAACAAATTGCCTTATTGATAATCATTGAAACATCACCCTAGCCACCGCACCAAGAGAAAACAAACCCACCTTCACCAATAATAAACCTCGATAAACATCACATCCACCTATGTCAGCTCCCCATTAACCCACCCACGTCATCCACCCATATGGCTAATAAATTTAAATAACTTTAAAATCATAATATTCATAGAGAGACCTTTCAATTTTCCAGTGGGGTCCATTCTTTTATAAAATCCCAACGGTCACAAATTTCAAAATTTTGAAAACCGATGGGTTCCAAATTCACTGCACATTTTGACAGAGAGTTAGCCTCTCCATTACCTTCCCTTCTGATATGGCTGATTTTGTAATCATCAAACTCCCCCAACAATGAATTTATGCATTTGACATAATTGCTAAGATGCCATCCACCAACCTTACACTGCCTTATAGCTTCCACTATCACCAATGAGTCTCCCTCCAAATGCAATTTAGTAACACCAGCTTCCTTTGAAGACTCAATCACCCATAAAGCCGCCTTCACCTCAGCCAAATTATTAGTCCCATCTATTAAACTTTTAGCCCCAAAGGCTATTACTGATCCAACTTCATTTCTAATAATTATCCCAGCCCCAAAAGGACTAGGATTCCCCCGGGAGGCTCCATCAAAATTTTCCTTAGCCCAACCAATCTCTGGTGCCCTCCAAACTACCTGCTCTAGCTCCTTATTCTTAACCACATTCTTAGAACAAACATGACCATATCTTAACTTGATATCAGTCCATCCATCCAGTAATCTACCATCTTCTTTGGTAAACATAAGTTTCTTTGAGGACTTTCTTAGCAAAGCCATGCTCATCACCTTTGAGATTGCATGCTCAATATGCCATAAAAGTCTATCCATAGGTTCAGCAATATCCTAGAAAATCTGCCTATTTCTTTCCTTCCAAATCTCCCACACTATAATAAAAGGGCTAACCATCCATAAACTAGAAAGTAAATATTTCATCTTTACCCTAGGCTAGCTACCGAAAAAGTCCTTCAAATTAGGCATCCATGGGCCTTTCCAATTAAGCTTCCATTGGATCATCAACCAACATTTCTCAGATATAGAGCACCTTAAAAAAAGGTGATCCCCCATCTCTTCATGTCTATCACACATAACACACTTATTTGGGCCATAGAAACCCAACTTCTTCTGTCGTTCATTAGTTAGAACTCTATTTTGAACCGCTAACCATGCTCCAGCTTTTGGAAGGCACTCCTTGCTCCAACACAAATCTGCCACCTCAAACCTATCCCCAATTTCCAAAGATAAAAGCTTAAAACCCAATTTGACCGAATACTCCCCCAGCAAAGAACCACTCCAAAACACTGAATCTTCCTCCTCCACCATACAAACCTCTCTACTCTTGAAAATATTCTTGAGTAAAAGTTGTTGGGCCTCTGAAAGACCTTCCATCTTTGTGTCTTTCCATCACCAACATCCTCTGAAGGGAGTCATTTGCTACCTCATATAGTCTCTAACTCTACAACCCCATCTATCACAAAGAAACCACTCTAAATCTCTGAATCTTACATCATTCCTCAGAACAAGATAGCCATTCCATGAATCCACCTAGAAATGTGCCTTATAGCCATTGCCAATCTTCCAAGATATATGGTCCGTAATAACTTGCCTACAAGAAATAATAAAATTCCAAATAGCTGACCCCCAAGGGGGTTTCTTACTGTGAGAATCCTTTCATCAGTCACACCATCTAAATACTTTGCCTTAAGAATCTTCACCCACAACTGATTAGGGCATTTATAAATCTACCAACATAGTTTTTCCCCCAGGGCCGTATTCATGACATTCCAATCTCTCAAGCCCGCCCTTTCAAAGGCTTTCAGATGAAAAATCTTCCTGCATGCTAACAAAGGCACTTTCCTAGTTTCAGAGGAACCACTCCAAAAAAATTTCCTCAATTTTTGTTCGATAACCCTAGTCACCTTCTTAGGAATATTCAAAAATAGCATAGAGAATATAGGTACTATAGACACAACCGATTTAAGCATAAGGATGCATCCAACAACTATCAACCATCTACCTTTCCACCCTTCCAGACTCCGCAGACATTTAGACACCAAGTCCTTCCATAAAACAACTTTGTTCCTCCCTTGAAATAGGGGAATGCCCAATTATTTTCTCAACAAAGCACCTTTTTTAATATTGAGGATTCTGCAGATCACCCTTTGAGTACTTTGGGGAGTATTAAAGAAGAAAACCTCATATTTATGCCAATTAATAACCTGACTAGAGACCTATCCATAAAAGTCAAGGGTCTTTTTCATAACCCTAGCTTCTCTCTTCGAAGCATCTCCAGCCAAAAAAGTATCATCTACAAATTGGAGATGGGTTATAGCATCCACCCCTAAAGCCACCTTCACACCTTTCCAAGATCCATCACTTTGCTTACGGGAAATCAACTGCCCTAAAACCTCTGCCAATATGATGAAGATAAATAGGGAGAGAGGGTCCCCTTGCCTTATTCCCTTATTTAAAGCAAAAAAATCTTGAGGGCTCCCATTCACCAAAACTGAGAAATGAGGGGTGCTAATACAACTGTTCACCCAAGACACCCAATGCTGATCAAACCCAAACCTCTGCAAAAATTTAAGCAAAAAATCCCTGTCAACTTCATCATAGGCCCTTTTAATATCCAGCTTCACCATCATCTTCTCCAATTTGTTCAATCTAATCAAATGCATTAATTCATGAGCAATAATAACACCTTCATAGATAGAGCGTCCTGGAGAGAAGCCACTCTGTTCAGTAGAAATCACCACCTCCAACACTTTCTTTAATCTATTAACCACCACCTTAGAGATAATCTTATAAATAGTATTGTAGAGGGCAATAGGCCTCAAATCTTCAAAGGAAGTCACTTTATCATGCTTAGGGATAAGGGCTATAAAGGTATTATTTAGATCTTTAAGAACAAACCCCCCCTTACGAGATTCCTCAACCATTGCCCAAATATCATCAGCTAACAAAACCCAAAACATCTAAAAAAAGAGAGCCAAAAAACCATCAGGCCCAGGGGCCTTATCTCTACCTAGACCCCATAAAGCCTTTTTTACTTCTACCAAAGAGATAGGATCAGTCAACATTTTATTCTGACCATCCGAAACAACATAAGGGATACAACCTAAAATCTCTTCCTCCAACATAGGTGGACAAGGCTATTGTTGTCCCTGAATCATGAAGAACTCCACCGCAACCTTATTAATCCCAATAGGATCCTCCACCAGAATACCATTCCTATCAATAATAGAGAAAATGTTATTGCATGCTCTACGCACCTTTACCAAATTATGAAAAAATTTGGTGTTCCGGTCACCCTCAGCTAGCCATGTTTCTCTAGATTTCTGCTACTAATACACTTCCTCTTTTGCTAGGATCTCAGCGTACTCATAACTAAGCTTTGTCTCCTCCTCAAAGTTCTCAGCTCTCATACCCTAACTAATGACTCTTTCATTTAAGACCTTCAAAGCCTCCTCCACTTTTGACTTATGTGCAAAAAGATTTTGAAAGTGGACCCTATTCCAAATCTTAATCTATTCTTTTAAAGATTGCAATTTTTTGAAAAAAGAGAAAGCAAAATTACCTTCAAACACCGGAGAGTGCTGCCACCACTGTATCACAAAATCCTTAAACCTCTCATCTCTTAACCACATCACTTCAAATTTAAAGGGGCATCGCTCTGGGGTTGAGTCAGCCTTTAAATTTAAAGCAATAGGGAAATGATCCAAACCATGTATGGGCAAGATAACCGCCTCCATATTCCAATTACACTTGGACAAGTCACCGGACAATAAAAACCTATCCAGCTTCTCGGCTATATGAACAAACCTTGATCTTTAATTTGTCCATGTGAAATCACCATTCTTGAAAGGGATATCAAATAGACCATTATCAACCACAAACTTGTTAAAATCTATCTAACTTGGCAACATCCATCCTCTACCCCCTTTCTTCTCCATCGGGCATAAAACTGAATTAAAATCACCACCTAGCACCACCATTTCATCTGTTAATAATCCTAGCAACCCTGTTAGCTCCCTCCAAAAATTTCTCTTCTCTCTATCCTGAGTGAGACCATAAACATTTATGAGATTGAAAGATGTTCTAAGTTGTTTCGAAGTAACCTTGCACCATTTCCAATGAGGGTTGTTCTGCATAATAACCAACTCCTCCTTCCATAACAAACCTAGCCCTCTGAAACCTCCATCTGCTAGAACCCAAGAGCATTTCCAATGATTGAAACATCTACTTCCCCAAACTAAACTATCTTGGTTGAACTTTGATTCTTGGAACATCACCAGATCAGACCTTGCTTGATCCAGACCCTGCTTGATCAAGTGGAGCTTGTCAAAGGCATTGCAGCCTCTGACATTCCATGAAAGCAACTTCATTACTTCTGAGAAGAGACATACTCTCTTCCCGATCTCAATTTTCTTTGACCCGCTACACTACCAGCCATTTGGATCAAAGACTTAATAGACTTTCACCCTTTTTTTTTTAATGTTCCCCCACCATGATTTTTGAGTTTGTGGCATTTGATTGAGAAAGTGATCTTTTTAAAAAAATACCATGTTCCCCAGCTAAACCTAGAAGATCATCCACCTGCTCCTCCTCCCCCACAATCTCCATTTCTGAGTCCATCTCTCCATCACTAGAATCTTTGTTAGAGAAAGCATACTCAAGATTTCAGATGGGGGAGATTTGAGTATCCTTAAAAATTTGTTCTTCAGGGACAAAAGAATCCACATCCACCATGTAGGGAGTATCAAAGCCCACCAGAGAGTCAAAATTCTGATTTGCACCATAGGCATCACTAAAAACCACACATGCCTCAAGAGAAGATACTGCAGTCTCCCCATCTTTGATAATAGGCACAACTTCTTTGGAGAGCGCAATTGTTTCCTCCTCCATCCTTACAAAGGCCTCCAAAGACAAGGGAACCAAATCCTGAAATTGTGTTTGAGCATCCACATCTATCAAAGAATCATCTGAGGGTAGAGAAATATCCTTTCCATCCAAAGGTGAAAGGTCATGGGTGTGAGAAGTATCTTGCCTAAAGCCAGGAATGATCTGACATTCCCAAGTAGCTGCCAATGCTAATAACTCCTTGTAGGATTGATTTTGAGCAGTCTCTTGCCCCTCTGACAACAATAGAGCCCATTTTAATAACTTAGCCTCCACTGGGTCTTTGCCCTTACCTACCAACCCTAAACATTTCATAGATTCATGGTCTTCACTTAAGCATACCTCACAAAACAAAATCTCTTCTTCAAAAGACAAGGGTTGTCTCCATGATCCCTCCACAATTACCAATTCCACCATCTCTGGTAAAGGATGACAGTTATTCCAAATAATACATATTCTAGGGAACATCTATAGTGAAACTTTATCTACCATCTCAATAGACTTAACAAAGGTTCCCAACTTGGCTCCTATGCATTGATAAGTTTTAGCATTCCAATACTCCTAAGGGAGGTTTCTAAGACCCACCCATATAGGAAAGGTAAAAATGGTTTCCTTTGTAGGATCAAAGTTCAGAACCCATTTCTTTAGGTAAAAGCCTTTCTCCTCTAAGAAATAAGGCCCACTATCCAAAATCCAATCTCTATCATGGGCGTTATCCACCACCACCATTAGGAAACCATTTTCTAAAACTTTAAAGCTCTTTATGGAACCCCACTATTTATCACACCAACTTTTAATCTTGCAAACCGCAGGCCACACACCACCCCATTTTAGAAAGAAAGCATGGTCTTTTAGGAAGCTTACCATTTCCATAACTGAAGGATTGGAGAGATTCAAATCCACCACTTTGCATTGTTGAATCGCCAGTTCCAAATCCTTCATTTGGTCTTGATCCTTTGCAATCGTGGGTCTCTAAAACTTTCGCGCCACCTGGTTGAAATCCATGCTTCCTCCAAGGCCTGTGGAGGTGAAATGCCAGACAAAGTGGTTACCAAAACCATTTCCTTTGCTCCTATGCCCAAAAGTCCTATCCACCTTAAAATATTTTTCCTCCCTGTGAGATCGGTCCTGAGGCCTTCCATTTAAAAACCTTTCAAAGCTCTGCTGATTAAAAGAGCGATAAGGCTATCTAATACTTCTATAAACCCTTCCTTCATGTCTATGAAAAGAAGCCCTACCATTTTGTCCCTTCTGATTCCAGACCCCACTTTGAGCTTGATCTAAGTGATCAGACCTGTGTGCGGGCCCTAATGATGACCCTAGTCCAGACAACGGTCTAGGCCTCCAACGGTCCATTTTTTAATTTTCCCTACAATTTACTGCCTTATGACCAAAATTCTACTTAGATGAAATTTTTTAAATGGATGTCGGTGAAATGATTTAATTGATGCAACATGTGATAAACTAAATGATTTAGTGCAAGAGTGAAAAAGGATGAAATGATTAAAATTGATATGAAGTGATGATGTAAGATAAATGATAATGCAAAATTAATCTAACATGATTTAATAATGCATGCTAAATGAGAATGCAAAATTAACCTAACATGAATGGAAAAAATGAAATGAGATGCTGTTGAAAATGGGGATGGGAATGCACATGGGATGATATGTAAAGGGGTAAATACGAGGATGGGAATGAAGGTTGTAAATGTAGCTTATCATTGCCTGACTGCACCCTCACTAATGTAGGGGATAATGAAATGGGAGAGGTAGCGGGCGAGGGAGAATTTGCACAATCAAAATCCATGGGTTAGGGATGTGAATGGAAGGAGATGGTAAACAAATTTGCATCAGGATGAGGTTTTGGGAATCAGTGAAAAGTGGAAAGCATGTGTGATGGGAAGGGGATTTTGCTAAGGTTTCAAGGATGTTTTCTTGGACTGATAGTGAGATTATGTGGTTGAGGGGTTTGATAGGGGGGATTTTATGAAGCTTGAGTGTGGGGTATTCCAAATGGGAATACCACCATGTAGTTTAAGCACTTAGTTTGATATAGCAACAGAAGGGACTAGCCAAATTTACTAGGAACATGAGGTTGTATCGCTAGCATTGCATAGGACTGACATGGAAAAGACACGCAAGGGTTGCCCCAGCATCACACATGAACCTGAGTGGAAACATGGTGAAATGATGTCGAGGAACCCACAAAAAAATGACACTTCCTAAATGCAGCATGTGACCAAGAAGACCACATGTAGACTGTGCAAGGGTTGTATCCAATTGACTCACAAGAAGAAACAAAAAACCAAAAAGACCTTGCCTCAAATATCCTCCCTCATCATAGCACACCATGATATAAAGGATCATGGTGACCTTGAGGAGAGAAGAAAGATGAGACTGCAAAATAAGCAGAAAAATCATAGAAGCATTACATCATCAAAATGATAAGACCCAAAATATTCTCTTTGCCAAAAGATATTGACTGACAGTGGATGATGGGATTAGGTCAGATAGGAGGAAGGATGCATCCTATAAGGACCTAGTTGGTGGGATTAGCTACAAATAGAAATGTTGACTGGCAAAAAGGAGAATCTCAGAGAGTCACAGTGATAGGAAATGCTTGCTGAAGAAGTTTCTAGGATTGTGATTGCGATATGTCATGTGCTTTAGATTAAAGTACTGTCGAAGAGCCAAGAATATATACAAAAAGGTGAAGGACGAGGACACAATAAAGCACACTGAGGCACTATATACAACTGAATATTTTACAAAATCTCAGGTGATTAGGATAGCTCAATGAGTGACAAATATGTACATAGATCAATATTTGGGGACATGACATGCTACTATATATACAGGAAGCTCAAGATGCAGGATAGTAGTTCCTTTCTGTGTACGCGATGAGAAGAACACATTGGGAAAAAGGGTGGGTGAAATGAAAGAATGATGGGATAACTATTGGTGGCAAGTGGGTATGATGGGGAAATGGGAGTTTGATAGATAATGATACGGTCCATTATGTGTGGCATCTGTTTCTAGGTTTTTACCAACACACTTGTCTAAGGTGTTTGATTGACAAGTTTTCACCATTGGCCGATTATTTCTCTTTACTTTTTTCAATGTATTATTTTGATTTTTTTGCATTTTTTTGGATTTTTCCTCTTTTTATGAATTTTTTTAGGATCATAAGGATGGTTCAAGCATAGAACCACTTTAGATGTATGATATTGATAGGATCATTTAGGGGTTCCCCTTCTAGTGTGGACAAATGGTAGGCTCTGGAGCTAAAATAGACTGTTACGATATAAGGACCCAGCTAGGTAGGTTCAAACTTTCCCTTCTTTTCTCAATTGGCTTGTACCTTCTGGTTCTCCTTGAGGACCATGTCTCCCACTTGGAATTTTTAGGGGTGAACCTTTTTGTTGAAGCTTCTTCTAAGGTAGTTTTGGTACATGATCAGATGGTCATAGGCCCGCTACCTCTTCTCATCCAAAAAATCTAGCTGGGTAAGGTGTGCCATGTGATAGTCTTCATTTGTGATGTACTTTTTCACGGACACACGCAGTGAAGGGATTTCAACCTCAATTGGCAGGATGACTTCAAAACCATATACCAAGGAGTATGGGGTGGTGCCTGTGGGTGTGCAAAATGAAGTGCGATAGGCCTAGAGGGTGGGATTGATTTGGAGGTGCCAGTCATGGCTAGAATCATTGACAACTTTTTGCAGGATTTTTAGGATAGTTTTGTTAGTTACCTTAGCTTGACTATTTTCTTGTGATAAATATGGGCTAGAGAAATATTGATGGATGTGGAATTGGGCACATAGATCTTTGACATGTTGATTTTCAAATGTCGTGCCATGGTCTATGAAGATGGTGGATGGGATGTTGAAATAAAAAATGATATGGTAGAGGATGAATTTGGATAATTGGACACTTGTAGTTAGGCTGAGTAGAATTGCTTCAACCAACTTTGTGAAATATTCAATGGCTATTATGATGTACTTGTGTTCATCAAAGGAATGAGGGATGATCATGCCAATGGGGTTGAAACCCCAATACAAAAAAGTCCATGGGGGCACAATTGGTTGTAGATCTTGTGTCGGTGCATGAATCAGATTCCCATGATGTTGAAAAGGTAGGCACTTCTTTACAAATTCATAGGAATCATGCTCCATCATCGACCAGTAATACCCAACCCTAAGCAACTTCTTTTCTAGGACCATGCCACTCGTGTGGCTACTGCAAATTCTAGTGTGGACCTCTTGCAAAGCCAAGACAACCTCATTTGAGTCTAGACACCGAGAGAGGATGTTATGATACCCACAATGATATAGGGTGTTGGCTATAAGAGTGTAACGAGAAGCTCTATGAATGAGGTTCTAGCATTGGGTGTTGGTGAGGTGAGGGGATATGATACCATTTTTTAGATAAGCATGAATTTCATGGTAGCATGGGGACTGAGGACCAACCAAGATGCACACCATTTCAGAGTCAGCATTCTCGTAAGTGGGTGTGTGTAGATGCTCAACTAGAAACTCATATTGCATTGTGTCGTGAGGGATCTCTAACAATGACCTGATAGTTGCCATTGTGTTGGCTACCTTGTTCTAAAGTCTCGACAGTTGTGTGAACTGTATGTTGATGAAATGTTCTTTTAGTTTATCCACAAGCTCTTTGTAGGGAAGTAGCTTGTCATCCTTGGTTTGAAATTCATCAAGGACTTTTTTGATGATTAGTTGGGAGTTCCCAAACACTTTAAGCTCTATGATGTTCCATTGAATAGCTGTTCTGAGGCTGAAGATGAGTGCCTCATATTCTGCAATGTTATTTGTACACTAAAACCCTAATTTGAAGGACTTAGGGATGTAGTAGCCTTGAGGGGTGACAAAAAGTATCCCTACCCCCAATCCATGAGATGTATATGATCCGTCAAAGTATAACTTCCACAGAGGTTGTTATTTGACCATGTAGAGATGTTCATCTAGGAACCCCATCACTAGGGGGTATGCATCGACTAAGGGTGCTTCAACAAGCTGATCGGCAATAAATTTTCCTTTGATGGATTTTTGATCGACATACTGGATATCAAATTCACTGAGAAGCATTACCCACTTTTCCATCTGACCTGCAAGCGTGGTTCTTGAGAGTAGTTACTTGATGGGATCAACCTTTGAGACTAACTTTACTATGTGGCTGAGCATATAGTGACAAGGCTTTTGAGTGGAGAAAACCACCACCAAGCATGCTTTTTCCATAGGAGAGTAATTTAGCTCATAGCCCACCAGTGTACAACTGATATAGTAGATAGCCCTCTCCTTTCCATTATTGTTGAGCTGGGCTAGGAGTTCCCCCAGTGCCTTAGTAGTTGCTAATATGTACAAAATGAGGGGTTTGTCTAGCATTGGTGGTACAAGGATGGGTGATTTTTCCAGGTACTCTTTAAGGTTCTCAAAGTTGCGCTGATAGATTGGATCCCATTTGAAATTGGTGTTCTTGTGCAATAGGTGTGTGAATGACTGGCACTTGTCTGCCAGCTGGGAGATGAACCTTCAGACTGATTACAGTTTCCCTTGTAGGCTTCTCAACTACTTGAACATTTTGGGAGGAGGCATTTCTATTATGGATTTCACCTTCTCTCAGTTGATCTCTATGCCTCGTCGTGACACAATGAATTCTAAAAGCTTTTCGAATGTAACACAAAAGACACATTTCTCGGGATTCAATTTCAAGCCATAGTGATGTAGGAAATCAAACACACGGTCAAGGATATTAAGGTGGTCTAATCACATTCTTGATTTGGCGAGGATGTCATCTACATAGTCTTCAAGAATCTTATGGATCATGTCATGGAATATTGTGGTCATTGCTCTTTGATACGTAGCTCCCGCATTCTTGATCCCAAATGGCATCATGTTATAACAAAAGGTGCCCCACAACGTGGTGAATGCTATCTTATGCTAATCTTCTTCTACTATTCTAATTTGATTCTACCCTGAGAAACCATCCATAAGTGATAACATCTCATGGACTATTGTAAGATCGACTATCATATCAATATTGGGCAATGGAAAATCATCCTTAGGAAATGCCTTGTTCAAGTCTCTAAATTTGGTGCATATTCTGATCTCATTGGAAGGTTTAGTGATTGTGATGGGTATCATATTTGAGATCCACTCTGAATAGTCTATATCTCTAATGATCTTGGCTTATAAGAGCTTTTCTAGTTCTACCTTTACTAGAAGGGCTACTTTTGGATGCATTTTTCAAAGCTTCTGTTTGACTAGTTTGGTGGTTGGATCTGTAGCGAGATGATGAACAACTAGATTTAGATCAAGCCTTGGCATATGCACATAAGACCATGCAAAGTTGATCATAGCTTATTGGAGGAGTGTGGTGGAAGATTTCTCTTCAGCCTCAGATAAGGATGTTGTGATGTAGGTGATCCATGGATACTCTTCTATTCTGAGGTTGACATGCTTAGTTTCTTCGATGAGGATGGATTATTGTTCTAGTCGATAGTCCTAGATGGGGGGAAGAGGCAAGTCTTCATCCTCTAGCACCCTAGAGAGGTTTTCACCAAAGGATACACCCATTATTTTTATTGTTTTGGAATCCGTATGTGCTCCAGAGGGGTTTTCACATAGGGATTCTTTATTTTATTTTTTATTTTTTATTTTGTGGCTAAAGACTTCCTCTTCCCAAAAATATCCCTTGGGGTTGAGCTGGTAAACATCTGCTGATTCATGCCCTAATTTGACTATTGATCTACAACACCCATGAAGTTTAGGAGCACTTCCTCACTTCAGAACTCATCAATATGTGCCACGCTCAGTTGGTTCTAGCCTATGAGGTCAGGGTAGAGGAGTGGGAGGTCAATGAGGTTGATGGTGAGTTGATGCAGGATAGAGTTTCCCAGGTTGGTTTCATCATTGAAAATATCATCATAGGCTCATTTTTCTTCCTCTTCTGGAATGTCTTCAACTTCCACAAGTTCATCTTGGATGTTCAAGAGGGTCATGTTAGGTGAATTAGTACCCCCAGTCATGCAATTGGGTCCTTGTTGTTAGAATAACTGAGAGGGGGGTGAATCAGTTATCCAGTGTCCCAAAAAAAATGTATAATCCAAAAAAAATTCTTCAACTTCTGCTACATGGTAAACATAAAATACTTTCACTGTCTGTGTTTTTATCGATTGTCAGTTTAAAACTTATAGTAGTTACCGATCAAATCTAACATGTAATATGAAAAGTATGATACCAAAAAAATATCATAATCAACACATAACACAAGAGATTTAACGTGGAAACCCTGTGAAGGGAAAAACCACCTGGGACTGGCAACCCAAAAATGTTCACTCTTCTGAAGTGAGGTCGGTGAAGACCCAACCTATTAAAGGTTTACAAACACACTGTTAGGTGTGACCTTGTTAGAGGATTTTAGACCAGAAGTTATCATCCAACCAGCAGTCACTCTGGGGTTGACAGGATAACAATGTTCACTCTATGAATGAAACATCAAAAAGACTTTCTTAGTCCACTCGATTAAGAGATTTGACTATGTACAATGGTTAAATATGTAATAGTAGATGATCTGCCTTGAAACAACTTCAATTGTAGTTTAGAGATCAATGTTCAGCTCATTCAAATCTTTCTGATCAATATATCACTTCAGATTCAATACTATATCAACTTATTTCTGTCGGTAATTACTCTCTATAGCTCAGTAATTGTTCTACAGTTTGGTTCTCAATAACTAGTATGATTAGAATGCATGAAAACTCCTTCACGTGATAATTCTATAGTATCTTCTTCTTTCGATGTCTCTCAACAAGGAAACCAATGTCTCTTATATAGACAAATAAATCATTTTCTTTTTGTCCATCAGATTTTTCCGCTTAATCTTATTCATTGATTTTTCTGCTCTAACCTTCTTCAGCTGATGTGTTAGTAACACATTTCAATATGCTCCATTAGATCTTTCTTGAATTATGTTAGTTTTAGATCTTCATAACAAACCTTATATGTTACCTTGATTTTATACACTTTACAGCTCATCACTTTATCGGCTAAACTGATCATTTAATTCCTTTCTATTTTGCTTGGTTAATAAAGAAATGTGTTGGTGAACACAAGCTTGGTTAACACTACACTCGGTATACACTACACTCCGTCAGTGTATACTGGAATGCTTTATTTACCGACAACACTTCTTTGTGTCTTTCAACTCTAGTCTTCATCATAGATGAATGCAACATAATAAAGTTGATATCATCAAGTCATAGACTCATGCACAAGTTACTCAGTGTATTCCTTATCCTCATCTGATATATACATCTTCCTCATGTAGATATTTATGTTCTTCATCTCTTTCACCTTTCTTCAGGTGTGTCGATATAGTAACTTACAAGATAAGTATTGTCAAGCTAGTTTACATCAATGACAACATAATATTGATTTAATCATCTTGTATATCTAATCAGCAACTCCTCAGTGATCTTAAATCATAGATTCTTCATTTAGTGTTCTAAATAAGTTGTAGTTCATCAATCTCTCCCTTTGGCATTGATGGAAACTCAAGTAATATGAAGTGTACCAAACACATACCAAACATGTATTCTACAACTCTATAAACAAATGCTACTACGTTACTAAACAACATTATCAATGCAGCTTTGACATTCTACAAATATGATCTTTTCAACTCTTAGATTCCTTCTTCTGTTCTCAGTAACTGATCTACAGTGTTCTATTTCTTTCAGATTATCTCTCCCTTAGATAATTCTCATCAGTGCATATTGTTTCATATTATTTATCTCTCCCTTTGAAAACAATGCCAAAGAAACAAATAAATAATCAGCTCTGTAGTAGCTAAGTAACTCTCTATTGTCCAATACATTCTCTATATCTCTGTATACTGATATCCCAATCTATTTCAATTCTTCAAATTTAATCACAACCTCAAACATTATCCAAAGTGTGAACTATGCTACATCAACATGTGTGATCTTCCAATAAGTGTAACTTGATGCAACATCTAGATCACATTAGTGACCGATAGACAGGGGACGGACCCCAAGTCTAGTCCTCAAATATTCAAACATGTCCTTCGGTAGAGGCTTTGTAAAGATATCTACAAGTTGTTCTTTCAATGTAAAAAATTCTAACTTCACTTGCTTCTCTTGCACTTGTTCTCTTAAGTAGTGATATATGCTTTGTCTTAGAGTGCATCACTGGATTCTTTGAAATATTGATAGCACTTGTGTTGTCACAGTATATAATCATTGGGTCAGTGATTACCTCATTCATTCCTTCCAACACTTGCTTGATATAGGCAATGTTTGAGCAATTAGTAGCAGTAGCAACATACTTTTCTTCAGCTGTAGATTGAGAAATACAAGCCTTGTTTTTACTTGTCTAGGTTACAAGTCTTTCACCAAAGAAGAATGCTCCTTCGGTGGTGCTTTTTCTGTCATCCACATTTCCATCCCAATCAGCATCGATATAGACCATCAGTTCAAACTTACCTTCCTTAGGATACCATAAACCATAATCCTCTATCTTTTTTAGGTATCTTAAGATACTTTTAGTAGCAATCATGTGTGATTCTCTAGGATTAGCAGAAAATATAGCAATAATTCCCACAACATGTGCTATATCTGGTCTACTGTGAACTACATACATTAGCTTACCAATCATGGATCGGTAAAGTGTCTAGTTTACCTTTGTAGTTTCATCTTCCTTTGTCAATTTACATCCAGTAGCCATTGATGTTCCCACAAGTTTAGCATCTTCCATGCCAAATGTCTTCAAGACTTCCTTTATGTACTTGGACTGTGTGATGAATATCCCATCACTCTGTTGAATCACTTGTAGTCCTAGAAAGAATTTAATCTCTTCGAACATAGATATTTCAAACTCATTCCTCATGTCATCAGCACAATATTTAAATACATGATCTTGACCTCAAAAAATAATATCATCAACAAAAATTTCAGCAATAAGAATAGTGTCATAAGTATCACCTTTCATGTACAAATTATTGTTTTCAATAGTTCTTACAAATCTAATACTTAATAGGTAAGTATGAAACCTTTCATACTAGGCTCTCAGTGCTTGATTCAAACCATATAAAGCTTTGTGTAATCTACATACCATGTTTCTATTTTCTGGATCAACGAATCCTTCAGGTTGTTCTATGTAGACCTCTTCTTCAAGTATACCATTCAGAAATGCTAACTTCACATCCATTTGATAAACCTTAAATTTCTTGTGTGCAACATATGCAAGTAGCATTATAACTCCTTCCAATCTAGCAACAGGTGCAAATGTCTCACCATAGTCAATGTGTTCTTCCTGTGCATATCCCTTGCATACCAATCTCACTTTATTTCTTGTCACTTCACCATTTTCATTCAGTTTGTTCCTGAATATCCATTTAGTACCGATAACATTTTTATCTTTAGGTTGGGGTACTAAGGACCAAGTTTTGTTCTTCTCTATCTATTCTATTTCCTCTTTCATTGCATTAACCCATTCTTCATTCTCTAATGTAACTTTCACATTTTTTGGTTCAAATTCACAAACTAGACACGTACCTTGTCTTTCTTTGCTTCTTGTTTGCATGCCAGCTTGTCTGTCTCCAATAATTTGTGTCTCAGGATGATGTCTTCTAACAAAACTAGCTAGTACTTGGTTTCTCCTTTCTTGTTCATCCTGTTTAGGTTCATGTGCTAGCTCGGTAGCTCCATCTTGTTCATCGGTTTCCCTTTCCTGTTCCTTAGGGTTATTTTCCTGTTGACCGGTTATCACAGGTTGCGACTTTGGTAGATAGTCAGGAAGTTCAATGTAAGTGAATCTACCATAGTCTTTTGGTTCCTTTATTTCCTCTGTGTTCTTGTCATCAAACTCATCAACATGGACATTAGTACTTTCAATTATCTTATTTGTAACCTTATTTAGACATTTGCATGCTTTACTCTTAGTAGAATATCCTAAGAATATTCCTTCATCACCTTTAGAATAAAATTTCCCATTCCTCTCATCTTTCAGAATAAAACATTTGCTTCCAAAAATCCTGAAATAACTTACAGTAGGTTTGTGTCCAAACCATAGCTCATAAGGTGTCTAGTTGGTGTCCTTCTTCAGTTGTACTCAGTTAAGCACATATATAGCTATACTGATAGCTTCCCTCTAGTATGTTTGAGAAATATTCTTTTGCAACATTAGTGTCCTTGCATAGTCAATGATTGACCTATTCCTTCTTTCAGCAATCCCATTCTGCTGAGGTGTTCTTGGTGTAGAGACCTATCTTTTGATACCATGCTCATTACAAAAATTAGTAAATTCATCAGAGATAAATTCACCTCCTCTATTAGATCTTAAGAATTTTAACTCTTTTCCAATCTCTTTTTCTACCTTTGCCTTATACCACTTAAACATCTTAAATGCTTCAAATTTTTCTTTTAAGAACATAACTGTCATCAGTCTAGTATAGTCATCAACAAAAAGAATAAAGTATCTATCACCATAATAGCTCTGAGTTCTCATAGGACCACATAGGTCGGTATGAGCCAACTCAAGTATCTTCTTTGTTGAGTAGTCTTTGCCTTTAAAACTAGACTTAGTCATCTTACCTTTCTGACATTCATGACACATTACATGATCCGGTTTTGATAAGTTAGGAAACCCTCTAACTCTTTTCCTCTTACTAATCTTGAACATGTTATCAAAATTCACATGACATAACCTTTTATGCCACAACCATGCATCTTCATCCTTCATTAATAAACAAGAAGACTAATCAATATCAAGATAAAATAGATTACCTCTAGATTGTGTACTGGTTCCGACAAGTCTTCCTCCATGATCATATATTCTTACCTTTCTGATCTCAAAAGAAAGTTGGTGGCCTGAGTTATTTAGCTGTGCCACACTTAACAAATTATAGTTCAGTCCATCTACCCAGTATGCATTTTCACATTTTATTCTATTATTAATCATCAGTGAACCTTTACCTCTTACCATATAGGGTGCATCATTTCCCATCCTTACAGATCCTCCATCATATTCATCAAGTAGATCAAATTTATCTATATCACTAGTCATATGATGTGTACAGCCACTGTCTATGATCCATGTATCATTTCTACTTACTTTAGAGATCAATATTATTTCTTCACGTTTCTCTTCTTCCTCTGACTCATCTTTCATAGCAACAAATACTACTTCTACATCATCATCAGTGTCAAATTCAGATTCAAATTCTTCTTCTATGTAACATACCTTTTCCCTTGGTCATAGCTATCTTAGTTATCTCTATTGTTGTGTCGATAGCCTCTGTTGACTCTTCTCCCATAGCTTTCTTCAGATCGATCTTTGGATCTATCATCATCTTTCTTATTCGAACATCTAGCAGTGATGTGGCCAACTTCTTTAAAATTAAAACATGCCAAAGGTAGCTTACCTCTATACCTTCCTTTACTCTTGGGTAATCTTATGGCCATAAGAGCTTCAAGCTCATCAAGCTCATCATCGGTACCACTATCACTATCATTATTCTTACTATTCCTGCTACTAGACTTACCAATCTTCAAAGAGGACATGAAAGCAGATTCAACAGAAGGTACAACACTATTGTCAAAGTTATTCAATTCAAAGGTTGTAAGCTTACAAATCAGTGTGTCAAGAGTAAGGTTGGATGTAGCCCTTGTTTCATGAATTACAGATATCCTGATCACATAAACTGGTAGCAAAGTTCTGAGAATCTTTCTTATCACTATTTCATCTTCAATAACTCCATCAGATGCTCTAATAACATGTACTACCTCTTTTAGTCTATTTGTGTATTGCACAATGTTCTCACCTTCTTTCATCTTCATATCATCAAATCGACCTCTTAGGCTTTCTGCTCTGGCTCTCTTAACATTTGCATCTCCACTATATATTTGAGTCAGTTTATCCCACATGGCTTTGGCAGTTGTGCATCCCTTAATGTCTTCAAATTCAGAATTGGTATAGGCAGTAGCAAGTTCCATCATAGTAATATTGTGTTCATACCTATCCTTCAGTTGATCAAGTGTCAGGGGACCTGGTGTTGGTTCAATATTGCCATTCTCCATCAGTTCTAGTGTAGAATTCCCAATTCTGGATATGTGCAACTTCATCCAACTCTGCCATACTGCGAAGTTCTCTTTGTTCAGCTTTGGCACTTCCTTCTTATACATCTTGAGACCTTTTTGCTAGAGTCCTTAAAACTTTGTTCTAAGCAACCACAACTCTGATACCAATTGTTGGAATAACTGAGAGGGGGGTGAATCAATTATCCATGTCCCAAAAAAAAATGTATAATCCAAAACAAATTCTTCAACTTCTGCTACTCAGTAAAGATAAAATACTTTCACTGTTTATGTTTTTACTGATTGTCAGTTTAAAACTTATAGTAGTTACCAATCAAATCTAACATGTAATATGCAAAGTATGATAACAAACAAATATCACAATCAACACATAACACAAGAGATTTAACGTGGAAACCTTGTGAAGGGAGAAACCACCTGGGACCGGCAACCCAAAAATGTTCACTCTTTTGAAGTGAGGTCGATGAAGACCCAACCCTATTAAAGGTTTACAAACACATTGTTAGGTGTGACCTTGTTAGAGGATTTTAGACTAGAAGTTATCGTCCAACCAGCAATCACTTTGGGGTTGACAGGATACAATGTTCACTCTATGAATGAAACATCAAAAAGACTTTCTTAGTCCACTCGGTTAAGAGATTTGACTATGTACAATGGTTAACTATGTAACAGTAGATGATCTACCTTGAAACAACTTCAATTGTAGTTTACAGATCAATGTTCAGCTCATTCAAATCTTTATGATCAATATATCACTTCAGATTCAATACTATATCAACTTACTATCCATCGGTAATTACTCTTTGTAGCTCGGTAATTGTTCTGCAGTTCAGTTCTCAATAACCAGTATTATCAAAATGCATGAAAAATCCTTCACACGATAATTCTGCAATATCTTCTTCTCCTGGTGTCTCTCAACAATGAAACCAATGTCTCTTATATAGATGAGTAAATCATTTTCTTTTTGTCCATCAGATTTTGCTGCTTAATCTTATTCATTGATTTTTCCACTCTAACCTTCTTCGGCTGATGTGTCAGTAACACATTTCAATCTGCTCCATTAGATCTTTCTTGAATTATGTTAGTCGTAGATCTTCATAACAAACCTTATCTATTACCTTGATTTTTTACACTTTATAGCTCATCACTTTATCGGCTAAACTGATCATTTAATTCCTTTCTATTTTTCTCAAATAACAAAGAAATGCGTCGGTGAACACAAGCTCAGTTAACACTACACTCGGTATACACTACGCTCCATCAGTGTATACTGGAATGCTTTATTTACTAACAACACTGCTTTGTGTCTTTCAACTCTATTCTTCATCATAAATGAATGCAACATAATAAAGTCGATATCATCAAGTCATAGACTCATCAACAAGTTACTAAGTGTATTCCTTATCCTCATCTGATACATACATCTTCCTCATGTAGATATTTATGTTCTTCATTTGTTCACCTTTCTTCAGATGTGTCGGTATAGTAACTTACAAGATAAGTACTATCAAGCTATTTGACATCAATGACAACATAATACTGATTTAATCATCTTGCATATCTAATTAGAAACTCCTCAGTGATCTTAAATCAAAAATTCTTCATTCAGTGTTCTAAATCAGTTGTAGTTCATCACTTGTATGTGCAGGCGAGGGGTATTAAAACCAAGGCCTTAATGTGGTGGATTTTTGGATGCTTCCATAGGTTCCTTCATTCCAGCCTCCATGGGTCCAAGGTTGCCACCTTGATAATTCTATTGCTCGATGGCCCATTTGTGAGATATGGGGTATTTGTCCTTAAAATACCTGAGAAGCTCAGTTTCAGGAGGTAGAGGGTCCTTATACAACCATCTATTGATATCATGATCTATTTCTTGACCATTGAAAATTCCATGTGAAATGAACATAGATGATCCTAGTTGTTTGATCTTGGGACCCTCTTGGGGGGTTTTAGTTTGGTGAAATAGGCATCCTTGAGCGTGTGGATCTAGGGGAAGAGCCCCTACTGCAAAAGCAGGTGATGTTGTATTCAACACATCCCTTGTTGTTGATCTTGAAGGAAGAGAGGGTGGAGGCTAAGATTGTCTTTAGATCGCAGTGGGATCGGGATGAACTGACAATAGAAGTACCGATGTCAATTCTAGGACAATGAGTGTATTAGGGGAAAGATGCTTCCAATGCATGACAGTATACGAAGGGTTGGGGATCTAGGTGGATGGTGATTTCAGTGCCTTGATATGGGAATTCAATGCACTGATGATAGGTGGAGGGGATGACTTTGATGAAGTGGATCCATGGGCATCCAAGGAGAATATTGTATGGGAGGTCAAGATCAACAACATGGCACACAATCTCTTGAACTGTGGGGTCTATCTTGATGGGTAACAAAATAGTACCTTTGGAGGTACGCTCTAGGTTGTCATAGGATTTTATGGTGATGACCTTGTGAGAGATGTCTGCCTCTATAAAAGCCTCCTATTGGATTCACTTTAGTGTACATAGGTTCAAGGCCAAACCATTATCTATCGTGACCTATTTGATGACAAAGTCATTGACCATGATGATGAATCAAAGTGGGGGATTGTGGTCTAGTTCGATGGATAGAATATCAAAGGTTTTGAAAGAGAGCATGGAGGATGTGGACAAGTTCCCCACAAGGTTCTTGAACTGGATAGTGTTAATGTTTGTGGGGAAGCAGGCCTCTTGAAGGGCATTATTGAGGATCTCCTGATGAAGGGGTGATGTGGGAAGGAGATCAAGGATAGAGATCTAAGCACGTGTGTTCCCAAGGTGTTTTAGGAGGTTATATTGCAAACTGGGGATAGTCATAGGATTGGCACTGACAACAGATATCTGACCTATGTGAGTGGTAATGACGCATTGACTATCAACACCTTTGACATGGATCACATTCATAGTAGGTTCAACTTGGGAAAGGCAACCAACAAATTTTTCATAGTTGATGTAAGTTGTGGTATAGTCTTTCCCATCAGCCTAGTCACCTTGCTTGCCCTTACCTTGGTTTTGGGGAGGGTTAACATTGGTTTGGTTCTTACTTGCATTGTGTTGAGGAAACACATTTTGGTAGATCTGCAAGTTGGCATTTGGAGATGTCTGGGGAGGGGCATCAACTATGATTTCCTTCTTGTCAACGAGGTCTTGGATATAATGTTTGAGTTTCATGCACTTCATGGTGGTGTGTCCCTTAACATGGTGAGAGTCACAATACTCATTATCCTTGTACCAGGCTGGCTTAGGTGTTGAATCTTCAAATGGCTAAGTTTGTAGGTACACAATCAGATTAGCATTGGCCATGCGGTGAAAGATGGCATCCAAAGGTTCTCTGAGTGGAGTGAATGTTTGATTCTGATTATTTTGGACATATGGCTTGTTCTGGCCCTGAGTGACAGATATGACATTGGTCTGATTAGTGGGTGGCTGGCAAGGTGGTTGTTGATAGGTGGGTGCATGTTTTTGGTATGTTGGGGGAAGAGGATTGGGACTAGCCACAATAACTTGGACATTCTTGGTATTCGTGGCTCTGTATATGACCATATTTTTATTCTTGTTCAAGTAGCAAGGTTGATCATTATTGGACCTATCTTGCGAGCTATCCTTGTAGTGTTTGATGGCACCATCATCCAAAAGACCTCGTTTGATCTCCATTCCTTTTTCCTTTATGTCCTAATAGGTCTGTATGTAATTCATTCACATGAAGTAGGATAACTTTGGGTGTAAATTTTCAATGAATATCTTTGTAGATAATCAACCAGAGTTTCACCTCCCTTTTGTTTCGAATTGCATAAGTCTAGCAAGGAGAGCTCATTTTCAATGTTATGTGCATACTGGGCCACAAATTTCTTTGAGAGCTCGATGAATGTGGTGATAGAGCCGTATGGTATTTTGTAAAACCACTCAATGGTGGTCCCTCCCAAACTTTTGGGGAAGAGGTGCATGAGTAAATTGTCGCTATATGCCACTTCTTGGCATGCCATGTAAAAATCTTTAACATGGCTAACTGGATCTCCCTTCCCTCAATACTTATCAAATTTGGGTATTTCAAAGTGCTTGGGGAAGGGGATTGTTGTAATGGATCTGTCAAATGGGTATGGATAGACCTCTTCGAACTTGAATGCTTTGCCCTCATTACCAGCCTTAACTTATTTGAGGGCATTCTTCATTTCTTCCCACTCTAAGTTGACAAGTGCTAGAGTGGGTACTCCCATTGGGAATGGATTAGATGGTGCGGACAAATATGGGGGGATGTGTGGAGGGTACTGTGAGATTCGATAAGAGGATGGTCCTATCGCATAGAAGGTTTGGAAAAGATTTTAAATGATTTGTTGGGTAATGTAGTGTTGTTGAAATGTTGAGGTGTGCTATTGTGCGGGGTATGGTGTGGCTTATTGTTGGGGGATGAGAGGATTAGGCTGCTACACCGGGAAATACTATTGTTGTAGATGATGTTGCTAGAACGGTTGTTAATGGGACTGGCCTTGGGCTTGTCCGATATATGAGGGGTGCATACCTGCATTACTAGAAGAGGGATGGTGGCTTGGGTGTGCACTATGAGTGGTTTTGTGGGGAAGTTAACAGGATGGGAAGAGCTAAGCTAATACGAGGGTGGTGGCACAGTTTGTGAAGTGACATGTGGCATAGATAGGTAGTTAGTGAAGGTGGGAAAGGATGTGATGAAGGGAGGTGGCAGAGTTTTTTGTGCTATATGAGGAAAGGTCACTTATGGATGGGTGGGATGAGATATGTGTGATTGTGTAGGTATTCCTAAGGCATTCATTTGTGCTTAGTTGAGGCTCCAGGTAGCATCGATCCTTGTTGTAGGTTGTGATGCGGAGGTGGATATGAATGTAGGGGAAAAGGTGGGATTTTGTGATGCAAATAGAGGGTTTTGGGATGCCATAAACAACATTCCTATTGTGAAGGTAACTTGCTAGACTTGTGTACTTGTGATGAAGGATGGTGGAGGAACTTGTGTGAAGGTTGGCTATGTAACGAATGTTGATGTAGGAGCCTGACTTGTGATAGGTGGAGGTACTATCTATGTGGGGTTTTGCATGGGGGGTGGTGGTGGTACTTGCATGGAAGCTTGTGATTGTGTGGCCATTTGAGAAGTGGTAGGTGGAGGTGGTCCACCCATGATAGAAAAGGGGTTGGATTATATTGTTGTTTGGGTTGGGGAGATTGTAGAACTAGGTTGTAAGAGATGAGGCATGTGCAAAGATGTATGAGATATCTACATGGTGGGATCATGGATTTGTTGGATGATAGAAGGGTAGATGTTGGTGGGGATATGGATGGGTCTTGTGGGATCAAAGGGTCTTAGATGTGGTGGAATGTGAGTATACTCTTATGCATAGTTTTCTAGAATGGAAAGGTGGTTCTGTGCTATGATTGCGCTTATCATTTGTGTGTGTCCTAGGGGCCACATGAACACTCCATAGAATCTATGGTAGGTGTTTTAGTGGGTTCTTCCCACACATTTTTGACCATTGTCAGTTAAGAACCATATGTCACCATGGTGCCAGTGGGGTTGTTTGGATCTACTGAGCTAGAGGTCTAGTTGTGGTCCATTTCTTTCCTCTTCTTTGATCGTGTCTTAACTAGCATGAAATGTAAAATCCTAGGATGGGGGGAATGATGATGTAACAAAGGGATGATAGTGATAGGTTTCTAGACTAAGAATGAGGTTGGATGTGACCTAGATGTAGGGACTAAGATGCTTGGATGAGAAGGACCTAGATGATGCTAGATTCAATAATGTTTTTAAAGGATGGGAGGCTAAGGGTCAAGACAAGTTGCTTTTCTTGACATGGGATCCAAATGTAGAGGATTTTCATCCTTAGATAGACTTGTGATCTTTGGATGACAAGATCCTTACTAGTGCGAGCCAATCTTTGGATCGAGATGATGAGGCCTATAAGAGTAAGTACTAGCTACCCTAGATAATGCGCAATCGAGTGAGTGGAGCTAAGATCTTTTTGATTTTTGATGAGGTTTTGAGCAACTCAAGATGACTCTTGGATAGCGGGTGATTTTGGATTTGGGTAGAGGATGATTCTAACTGATTTCTAGGCTTCCTATGGGGATGACACAAATGCACCTAGGAGATGTTCTAAGATGGAGGGATGCTGAGACACTTTCATGAGTTTGAAAAGGATGGGGTATGCCTTCTAGTCTTCACTTTCCAATCTAACAAACCAATGGTTGACTTGGAAGCACATGGAAAATCACTTGATTCTTGCATAGTAACCCACATTGTCTAACTTTTCTTTGTATTTATCTTCCATTTGGGTTTCAGTTATAATGGGTTGGTGATCTTTGAGCTTCCTTTTGACAACCTTCTTCTCTCGATATATGCATGGTGTTGCTAACTTGGCCTTCTTGTGCTTCACTAATTCGGTCATAAGTTCAAAATATTTTCAATATCTGAATATAGGATCTGTCAAGCTAGGAAGTGACTACGGTAAGTGTACCTTGGATTAGTTTTGAATGACTCTGGATCACCTTTGAAATGTTTGACAAATAGTCCCACAAGAGACAAAGCAGTCTTGTGGGAGAACATGCATATGATCTCTTTGGAAAAGAGCTTGTAACCTTGATTTGTGCATGTTTGAACAAATGTTTTCACTGGGTTTGGTACCTTCGAAAACACACAAGAAATTTATACCCTAAGAAATTGGCATGACTACAAAACCTTTGCCCATTGACTTAGGCACATATCCAAGAGCTAATCAGAATACGGCCATCACCAATCACACAATGGCTCTGGTCATGATGTCATATTATCCGGTTCCAAGTGCTCAAGGATGGCTTGATATGACGAGTGTCTTGGGGAGATTACTATTCTCCTTGCACAAATATTAGAAAGCCTTCGGGGTAGATTGGGTAGGTTTCTAATTTAACAACTTCTCGTAAGATCTGTGGCGTCCCTCCAATTATTTTTTACGTGTGTGACTCACTTAAGAGCCTAGTTGACCATGCCAAAATTGTAAGGATATTCACCTACCTCAGGCTACCATCAACATGCCTCGCTTGAGCTTGAGGGGATAAGGCGAGAGTTTTCTCAACACCTTGTTTATATACTGATTGGGTAATTACTGATTTGAGGTCATTCTCTAAAGAGGAAGTGCTTCTCTCTAGATAGGCCTCACTAGAAGTGAAGTCAATTGAACTTGATCTTTCTCTTCACCCAAGTTCCACAAAGGTGAGGGGAGAGGATACATATACACATTAATTGCTTTCATGTCATGTATTTTACCAAGGATTTGCAAAAATTAAAAATCTCTAAGGAAGTGTTGAAAAATACTCCTTCAAACACACCAAGAAGTGTTCATTCCAAATTGAACCTAATTTAGACTAAGTGTTTTCTATTCTAGAACTTTCAAACACTCATTTTTAACATGCAAGGTTCTTTGAAAAATGCTTGAAATGTAAAATTTTTGCACAATGAGTTACTCCCCTTTAAGCACTCAAGATTTGTTTGATTTATTGTAAGCACCAAAATGAAGTGTTTATTGCATTGATTTTTTATCCCTTAGGCATTCAAGACTTGGTTATTGTTCATTTTAAGCACCAAACAAAGTGTGTAAAGTTTTCCTTGTTCAATTTCATCCTTTGTTGATTTTAAGCCCAAATTGAAATGATGAGTTGTTGTGAATTCATAAAATGTTCATTTTAAGATTAAATGTGTGAATTCTATTTTTATCCTTAATTAGTGATCTCGCTAATCCTACCTGCAATCCTGCAAACACAAAAAATAGCGATCCCGCGGACTGTACTCGTGATCCCGCAGGTCTGTCAGAAAAATAAAATTTTGGACAGAATAGAAATAATAGACATCATTTAATGCAATACCTACGGCAACGATCCCACAAGGTCAACTCACATTCTCGTAGGTGTGTTAGCAAGTACACAGGCATGGATTTTGAGGCTCTATTGTTAGTTTTAAAAATGCCTTATGGCTTACAGATTTTTACAATGCGATCCCGCAAGCTCTAACCGCGTTCCTGCGTTGCGGGTTTGCGATCCCATAGACTGTGTCAAAAAAATGACTAGTGAAGTTTTAGACCCAAGAGCAAGAATTTAAGACATAAGAGAAGTAGTTTCACAAGAATGCGATCCTGCAGGTCTATGTTTTTCTTGCTATGTGAAATTCGAGAGTGGGAATGTCGGTGAAAATGCTCTATCTTCCTTCTCAAACCTAAAAAATACCAAAAAAAACCTTGCAAAACACTTAAACAACCAAAAAATGTTATTTTTGGGGTTAGTTTTGCAATAGAAAATGATGAGATAAAAGAGGAATGACCCTAGAAGTGGATCCCATTGGGCGTACCAAAATGTATGCAATGAAATGAGGGTTAGGAATACAAAGCTAAACTAAGCATTCAAGACACAAATCATTAAAACATCTAAGATTAGATGCTACAAATGAAAGAAAAGGAAAGAGACTGCAAACCACAAACAAACCCAAGAAGTTCCCAAAGTAGAAGATTTGTCCAATGAGGATATGTGTGCTCAAAAGATGATGCTCAAGCTTCAAAATGATCTTCAATGGATGAATGAGAATTTTAGCATTATGGTAGTATGAATGTGATTTTTGGCTCTCAAATGGGCATTATAACTTTGCATAAAAGATGGATGAAAATGAAGGAGAAGAGGGTTAAATTTATAGGCAAGAGGATGGATGAATGGACGATCAAGATGCAAACCTAATAAAGGGTCAAGATGAATTTGAGAGAGAGCACATGGATTGTGCTTTCTCAAATTCATCTCCTTGTGACAAGTGTCACAATGAGAGAGGTTAGAAGAAATGGCAGAATGTGACCATTTTGGGAGATGTGAGAGGGGAAAAATGTGTAAGAGGAAGATGGAGTGTATAAGAGGTGTATAAGAGAATTTAAGGTTCACATGAGGTGAGGGAATTGGGGGATGTGAGGATGTGACATAAGAGTTGACTTGGTTTGGGTTAGGATTTCTTAATCCATGGATTATGATTGTGCAAATGCTTAGGAGGTGATTAGGCTTAGATTAGGAGGCAAGTGGGAAAGTTAGGAGGATGTGATGGGAGGAGAGAGAATGAGTGGAGGTTTGGATTAGCTAATCATGGGTCATTGGCTAATTAAGGGTGATTAGTATGTGTTAATGGGTTGGGTTGAGTAGGAACTCAAGGTCAAGTTGGTAGGATGGGTTTGGTTAGGGGTTAAAGTTAGGAGCCATGTACTCAAATTGGATTAAATGCATTATTTAATTCCAAGTGGGAGGAAAATAGGGTTTTATGAATTTATTTAAATAGATATATGTATCCATTTAAATTAATGGAGGAATAGGGATTTAATTAATCATCAGACTATGGGTTTGTCATTTAGATAATTAATTGGGCTATAGTTAATTAATTAAATTAATTAACTAGGGGATGACATAAATTAATTAAATAAATAATATATAATTAATAAAATACCTTAGGAGAGAACTAAATAGGATTACTTAATTGTGTAATCAGATTTAGGTGTCTACACCTACTAGAAAATTGCAAAGGTAGAGCATAAAAGGTTGCAAGAAGAGCTCGCAAAGAAGGAATATCTCTGGAAACAATAGGAGAAAGAAGAAAACATAAAAATAGAGGAATAGGACAAGGAACAAGTGGAAACCAGACCCATAAGACCATAACCTTGCTAGCTAAAAACTTGATGCCAGCTCCACAACATTCCTCTCCATAGTAGAAAACATTGAAAAACTTGGGAAGCCCCCTCTCGAGCATACATGACATTAGAGAGGAATAATTTCCACCTCTTAAGACACCATAGAAACAACACTCAATACCCTATCTCTTCCAGAATGGTTGGTATCTAGGTTCAAAAGGAAACAAAGGCTAGAGCATCAAAAGGTGTTGCTATAGAATCTCATGTTGAGCTCACACCCATGAAGAAGGCAAAGAAGGTGAAATTTATGTTCACCACTAGAAATAATGTCGAAAGTGTAAGTGGTAAAGGTGGCCATTGCATCCTCAAACAAGGATTAACCAAAATTCACAACTAGAGATTACATTCCCATCAAAATTTATTTGGAAAAGAGAACTAAGTGGGGAGAACTCGATAACCTAGATGATACCACCAACATGGTATGAGAGGGGGTAAAAAAAGAGTACAAGATAAAGTAAGATCTAAGGGTCAAGTTAGTCAAATATAATAATTTTTTCTTGAAATTAGTTCTCCCCATTTCCTGACATGGCCCCAGTGCATCTTCCCTATCATCCTTTCCATGGGAAGAGATGAATTATTTACAAATAATGAAGAGAAAATCCCTAATTATGGACTAGTGGATCTCTGAGCATGTAGATAAGGTAGACAAATTCCTCTCTAGGTCCATTGGATATTATTTTGAAGCAATAAAGGGTTGAAGGTGGCATCTGCGATGATGTAAGTTTGTGGAATACTGAAATCACCAAGTATGACAAATAGATAAAGGGCCTAAATAAGGTTTTCATACTAGATAAAGATGAGTAGATCACGGTTGACATCCTTGGAGATGAGGATGAATATTTTTTAGATCTCTCCCTCTAGAAGCTCATGTTTAAGGTAGATATCATGGAGCTCATCTGAAATACCATCAAGAAGAACCCCCCATTAGTGCAAAAGTATGCCTTTCTATTTTCAATGTACATACTATGTACAATAGGTTTCAACCTATATAATGTTGAAGGGAGAACAATTTTGGATTCTTTGGTGGTTGGTTTTGAGGAACAAATATAGGAAAACAAATTTCTTTCTCACAATTTTGAGAAATAGGTCATAGATGATTGTTTAGATTTAATTATTTTCACATATGAGACTCAAAAGGTCTCTGCACAGATGAAGGAGTGCATAGACAAAGGAAATGCAACACTATGGGAGGAAAAGTTACAAATATATTGGGTTGAAAGCCTGAATGAGGAGTCTGTGGAGGATTTTATCTAGAACTTCAAAAAGTACAAAGAAGCCACTCTGGGGTGATTGACCCTCACATTTTATTATTTTATTCTTTATTATTTAAGTTTTGAGGGACTTCGGTACTTTGGACTCCTAGATTTACTTTAAATTCTTACATTATTTCATTCTTTCAAATCACACATCCAAGGTGGACCTACCACAATTGATATCCCACCACCCATATTTAAGTATCATGTAGTACAAGTTGGGTTCCACTATAGGGAAAGTACATGTACTATTGACAAAGGAAGTGACATTGAGGATGAACGTTCTACAAGTTCCATCTACCATGCTAATTAAATGTCATTTTTCTATTTAAGGCAAGGTACACATAGACAATAAGGGGACACACTGTCACTCCAATATTAATGATGTAGCTATGTGATCTAAAAAGGATAGACAACACAGAATAAGGCTTTCACACCAATTTCCTCCTCAAGTTTCAGACCTCCAAGTTCCTTCTCCTTATTTCTTCTTCTCTTTCTTCTTTCTTGGGATCTATAATGTAAAGGGATTACTTTCCTATAAATATAACATTTCAATCCATAATTAGGGTCTATACTATTGATGATTTTGAGGCACCATAAGTAATAGTAAAATAGTATCATCTTTCAAACTCCTTCTTAGTGATATTATGGATCTCTTTTCTCTCTTGGAGTTGTGTATAACAAACCGATGATAGATGGAAGAACTATTGATGACCAATGCAAGAACAATGAGATATTCTGCTACCATTAGCACACTTATTTATTGGTAAATTATATCATTCTCATGTCATGTTGTCATATTCCTAGGAATGTTTGAAGTTATTTGTGTCAAATCTAGTTGACAAATATAAAATGGAATGAATCTAGTTTCCTTGATATATATTGATTAATGGTCATATTTGTTAGTAGTGTGTTGCATTATTCTTGGGTTTAGTTCATAATTTAGTACGATGAAGTTATAATATGATATTTTCTTTTGTTTTCTAACCCTCACCTATATTGTTTTGTTTATTTCTGAATTATTCAAAAGTTTACTCTTAGGAATACCAAGAATCCAAACCTTCCCTAACTGGCATGCCCCTTTAACAAATAGTTGTGTGCCCAACGTAGTTACCTGATACCTTCATGACCCAACATATAGGTTTTTGGGAGGAAAAGAACCCCGATTCCTCCCCCTCTTTCAAACAGAGTTGGTTTATAACACCCAACTCATCTCCTTGTTGACCCATGTACAAAAGCCCATCAACAAAAACTAGGGCTAGAAGGAGGGCCTGAAGGCTCCAATACTCCCTCTCATGAGTCCCTTGAGAGTGATTTTTTTAGTAGAGAGATATGATATTAGAGTATTTATCCCTATTTATATTGGATAGAATCCTTAGGTTGACCCCAAACAAAGGAGAGTTTGTAGAGTTAGGGACTCAATTTTGAGCCAAGAGGAGAAATAAGAAAGGAGGAGCTTCTACCTCTGGATTGTAGTTTTCTTCCCAAATCCATAAACCATCTTAGATGACCCCCTCAAAAACTTCATCCCATACAAATTTTTTTCCCAATCCTCTAGTGATGGCATACTTCAACTAGAACCATTCCCCATTAGAGACCATTCTAGGTGGAATAAATGACTTACTCTGGAACGCGAAGAAGATTTTCCTAACATATAAACACCTTTGTCCTTAGACTACATAAGAAAATTTTCAATAATTAAAGTACTACATGGTTCATCACCAAATTTTACAAGAGGGAGGGAATGAGCTTTATTAGTACCTTTCCCTCCTCGCTGACTCAATCCACAATTGTCAAGAAATGGAGACTGCTTTTGTCTTGTAGTCTTAGGTGTACATACAATCAACCATATTGTACCATCAACTCACTTTATTGAAGAAGGAATCCAACCAAACCTTTGACGATATTCAACAATAATTTTGAAAGGGCCTACAAATGATTAGTAACACCCTACATTTTTGTTGAGGCCATGGTCATTGAAATATATCTACAGGCCATAAACCCTATATTTTTGTATTTATCCAACATACCTCTCAAGAAGGGGATATTGATACCCTTTCCAAAGTGTATGCATTGTCTCTCTGGATGAATCAAGAGCTAAACCAAACCACTGAGGGTATAGGGAATAACTTTCCCTTAAACCTACATATGTATGCATTCCACCATATGGGTGATACAATCCCAACATGTTAGTGGGCACTCCAATGATGAACTTGATGCCCTCATATGTTTCCAACCCCATCACCCAAGTTGCATTGATGACAAAGCTTCCATGGCACTGATAGGGACCAATTACACCCTAGATAGCATGCAACTCTTATTTTCATCGCATTTCTACCATCAAGGCCCAACCTAGCACATCCCATACTATGGTGGTAAACCAAATGCAAACTCCATCTTTGGCTGAGAAAAAAAGTTACTTGGCCACAAAAGATGGATAAACTAAAAAATATTGAGACACAAGTCACATATAAATTGAATTAGATCAAGCTTAACCTGGGAGTGGTTAGAACACCAATCCCTCACAGAACAAAACAACTACCAAGGGAAAAAAAATATTAGAATTTTGGATAACTATATAACAAAAACCAATGTCCTTTCAACTGAACCTATAACACTAACCATAATAATGGGGGTGTGAACCACAACCATCCAGATGCATATGAAGGCACACACCCAATCCATATGATTAATCTATATGATGTCAATCTCCTTACCAATTGCTTCTAGTTGTATGACATAGTTTCCCACTCCGAGGTGAAGTGTGCAAAAATAGATGTCATCAAAATGGCTCATGTCGAAAGAGATCCCACTAGGAAACCTTCTACTAGTTCCCTAGAGAACATTGACACCACCATGGTGTTTGAATCACTATTCTTCCTTCCGAAGGAAAAAAAAGAGCTGGAGGATGCAACTTACGAGGCTCAAGAATTCCAAACCACAAGGGCCACTTGTAGCCTATGGAATTGAAACAAGGGCCCCTTTACTATTTTAGTTCCTCCAAAGGACACCTAGATCCTACCAGATCCCAATGCTACCAATAACCATGCTCCTCCCAAGGGAATCTCACACTAAAATCCTAGGCCTAACCATGGAAAGGCTACTTATATCTCGAAAGGGAAGTATGTTGTCACTAGAGCTATGGAGGACACCAATACCGCTGTGTCAATTATGGAGATGTGTAAATTCCATAAGAAGAGGGAATCCCTCCTCACATGTCTTGAGAAATAAAAAATTCATGTTAACGAGGTCAAAACTATGACACTTGATGATGTCAAATCAATAATTTACCAAGGGAATACTAATGATCCTCTATTCCTCCTGAGTCTGCGGATTTTTAAAAAAAATTTCATAACTATTTGGTGGACTCTAGAGCTTCATGTAATGTGATGCCTCTTTCTATTTTCCAAAAAATGGGCATGAACCCTCCCAAAAATAATGTCACAATGATCCAACTTGACAAGGCCCAGGTCAAGATGGTGGGAGAGCTTAAAAACATCCAAATTTAGCTTACTTTCAATCCACGCATCTTTGACTACATAGATATCAAAGTGGTGGACATCCATGAACCTATGGAATGCTCTCTTGAATGGGAACATATCCATTGACTTCTTACACCCTTGGTTTCCATGGAGGAGAGAAGCCAATCAAATAAAGGTATAGAGTGATCCAAAGATGAAGTAGGTCATCACTAAGTATGACCAGCACAATAAAGTGGCCTATGTAGAAGTTGACCTTGGACTCTACAAAGCGAAAGAAATCTTGACACTAGATGTTGTCAAGGGACATGTTTTATCCCCAACCAATGATTTAAATCATAGAGGAATAAGGAACTAGCCTAATATTAACCCATGAAATTCAGGTTCTAAGTCCAAATGTCTTTTTTGTTGATCTCCTTCTACCACAGTGGTATCAAATACATTGTCTAGGGCATTCCAAACTTTCCTATGATGAATTATTGAGCACGACTACTAGTCTATTAGTATCCCCCTTAGGAAAAGTGAGTAATAGAAACATTATTCAAGAAATAGAACCATTTGCACCCCCAAATATGACATTGAGATCGTTGTTTCCCAAACCCATTAACTAATGCCTCCCATTGAGGTTGCACCCAATGTTCCACCCTCAACACCAAAAACAACATTTATAAAGACAAGTTGTGACCCTCTTCCCAACTTTTCTCCAAGATTCTTGAACCAAAATGAAAAGAAGAGGGGAGGAACTACTTTAATAGTGAGATATAGACTCTTAAATTTGATGGGTTAAGATTCAAGTAGGGGAGTGGGGCTGATGTGGAATTAAAAAATCCCAAAGGAAAGTCCATCCTTGCATCCTACCAACTACCGTCAGTTGTACGAATAACATTACCAAATATGAAGCCTTGTTAAGAGGTCTCTTATTTGCGCTAAGAAAGGGAGTCACCCACTTGAAGGCACTAGGAGACTCATAAATGATTATCAAACATGTCAGGAGCCTATATACTTGTTACAATAAGTGATTGGCAGCCTATAGAAACCAAGCATGGAGCCTCATCAAAGATTTCAACACTTTCAATATTGAGCTCATTCTCCAAAAAAAGTAATTATACACTTGATGTGATAGAAATGACCACCATCATGCTAGAATTTTTTGCATAGTCTAGAATCCACATATTCTCAGTAGATCTTGTTCTAACACCCATTATCCTGAATAATGGTATCCGCTTCTAGGTCTTTGAGGATGATAAACAAATTCTTTCCTTTTTTGGATAATATAGGGGGTCTTTAAGGATTTAGTAGTGTAATAAGAACAACATGATGATAGGGGAAAGGATGAAGATGATGATGTACTCAACCTCACCACTAACTCTATCCCCAAGGGCATGGTATCCCTAGAAAAAACATTTGATTCGAATCCCTAGATCAAGGAGAAATTTATGTCCAACTTAGATAGAGGAGAGTATGAAAAGGTCAACATCAGAGAGGAAGGCCAAGATAGGTGTGTTTCTATAGGAAAATCATCTACTTGAAGGAAAGAGATAATATATTGAAATTTCTCAAAGAGTACATAGACATGATTTCCCACGGTTACAAGGATCTCAAAAATTTTGACACCCCCATCATGACCCACACCATCCCTCTCAAACCTAACACTAATCCTTTTAATAAAAATAAATGATCCATCAAACCAATCATAAAACCCTTGATCTTTTAGGAAGTACAAAAATTGCTATCTGTAATGATCATCTTCCCTATTAGGCACACCACCTAGGTGCAAAACCTACTCCCCATCTGAAAGAAGAGTGGTGAGATTAGGCTATGTGTAGATTTCAAAAACCTCAACAGGGCATCCAAAAAGGATAATCACCCCTTACCCTTATTGGATGAGGTCTTGCAAATTGTGAATGGATTCCAAATGATGTCATTCCTAAATGGATACTCAGGATAGAAGCAAATACTGGTTTGATACAAAGACCACATGAAGAAAAATTTCACTACCAAGAGGGGAACATTCGCATACCATATAATTAACTTTGGCCTCATTAATGTAAGGGATACATTATAGAGAGCCATGGATACCACCTTTAAGGAACTAGTGAACAAATGCATAATCACCTACATGGATAATCTTATGGTGTTCTCTCCTGAGAGAGATAGGACCTCCACATTCAACTAAAAAAAGTCTTTAAGAGGTGTTGAAAGTTTGGTATCTACGTTAATCTCAAGAGATGTATATTCATGGTAACAAAAGAAAATCTCCTTGGTCATATTATCTTGGAAAAAAAAAATCCATTAAATGAAATGATAAAAAAGGATACCAAGATTGAATGAAGTTAGCAATCCATGGATGCCTTTGCCCAACTTAAAGAGCGAATAATGGAGGCACTAGTACTTGCTATCTTAGATTATACTTTACCTTTTCACATTCAATCATTTGCTTCCCTAGACTTCAATATTGTGGTCTTGACCCCCAAAAATTATGGAGATGAGAAATTGATAGCTTTATACGTTCTCCATTAAAAAATGTATAATTAAGGTAATTTGCATTAGAAAAAAAAGCCTTCACGTTAGTGAGGGAAGTTAAAAAGATCTAGTACTACATCTTGCGAAGGTGTACGATGTTGTGCTCGACCAAGCAGTTAAGTCTATGCCATTATAGAGAGAGCTTGGTGAGTGAAGAAGGAAATGGATGGCCATCCTTTTGGAGTTTGACCTTGAAATGAAACCCTTGAAACTAGTTTGAGATCATGGCCTATCCAAAACCAGAGTGGATGCAGGTCCCCACATTGACTACCAATAGTACACTATTGAATCTTTCACCCAAGACCTTGGTATGTAGATATAGTGTACTTATTACTAAACAATTGATGTTCATAAGGACTTAATACAACCAAGCATAGGGAACTTAGACTCAAAAGTGCTCATTTCATGCTAAAATATGGGATACTATTCTAGAGGAATTATGAAGGCATCTACCTTAGGTGTTTGGACCACAATCAAGCACAAAAAATGATAAAAGAGTTCCATGGGAAATTAAGAATCAAGCATGGCTCTGTTGATACCACCACATATCAAATACTCTAGGTCAATTAATACTGGGTACAAATATTCAAGGATTTCCATGAGCATGTTAGGCATTGTTACACATTCCAAAATAATGCTTCTAGGGAGAAGAGCCCAACAATATCCCTACAGTCAATGTATGAGGTATGACAATTTTTCCAGTGGGCATTAGATTTCATCAATGTAATTAATCCCAATTCTTTTGGAGGTGACAAATTCATCCTTAGCACAATGAAACATTGTATGAGGTGAACTGAGGCTATCGCTTGCAAGAAATGCACCATGATAGTGCTCACTCAGTTCCTTAAATTTCACATTGTCACTAGGTTTGGAATCCCATTTTCTCTAGTATGTGACAATGGCCTTTCTTTCTCTTCTACCCATCTAATGCAGTGGGATTATCAATATAAGGCTAATTTAAAGTTTTCATCTAACTATTACCCTAAAGGAAATGGGGTGGTTGAATCCACAAACAAGAACCTCTTACAGGCTATCAAGAAAGTGACAAAAACAATCCTCAGGATTGGCACACTAAGATGAAGTGCACCTTATGGGAAGACCACACTTGAGTCAAAGAAGCCTTAGAGACATCTCCCTATTACCTGGTATATGGCCAAAATTCTTTTGTCTTCCCCGCGAGATATAAAAACCATGTCCTTTAGTTCATGGAGGAGTTTGATAATCAAGAAAACACTATGGAGGTTCACCTACTTAATTTTCTCATACTAGAAGAGTAGAAGGACAATATTTTCCAATACTTCACAAAACATTAGGTCATTGTCAAACACTAGTTTGAAAAAGGATCCAAGATCTAGTGCAAAGCCTTCAGAATATCAAATCACATCCTCCTATGGGACAAGTCACATGATAAGAAAGGGGACCACCAAAAGTTTGACTACCTCTGGTTGGGGCCTTACAAAATTTATGAGATTCTTGGGTCCAACACCTACTGGGTAAGTTCTTTAACTAGGGAACTTGTTGCCTTGCCAGTCAATGGACAATTTCTCAAACATTACTTCGCTTGATAAAGGTTAGAACTTAAGTTCCCATTGTATATATGGTGCATAATGTTCTTTGTATATGTTGTACATAGTGCTCCCTTTCACCCTTTGTACTTTTTGTATGTTCCCTATTTTTCCCTATTGGACCGATATGTTCAATATAGTGACCTAGTGTTCATAATTCAGAGACTTTCTTTTTTCATTTTGAAAGTTCTTTATTGGTTGATCAATCATGAAATTGGGGCCTACCTTTATTCAAGGTTATGATTAGAAAAGTAAATAAGAGGTAAGTGAGGAAAAATTTGGTTATGGACAAATATGAGACATCCCAACAATGATCAAGGGAAATACAAAAAGAAATAAAAAATAAAAGAACAATCAATTAAGATAGGTCAGGACTAGGTGTACCATTACACGATGACACTAGTCAATGATAGGTCATAGATTAGAAAGTGATGTCCTTTTTTTAATGGTCATCATAAAGTTAAATTAACACCAAAGAACACATAATGACACCTATTCAAGGGTATTGCAGATACCAAAGGGTTGTTTCCTTCACTGAAGTCATATTTGAAATGCTAAACATCATCCTGAATGACAGTAACCCAAATGCGTGAATATTGCAAAAGATTTTTGAGTTATAAAATGAACAAGGCATTTTCCCCAGTCGGTTGTCATTTTTTATGCTTTGTATACCCACCCCAACATTTTTCTTTGAAAATGTTGGGTCCCCCGTTTTGCTTCTTTTATTGTTTTTGTTTTATTCCCTTTTTGCACTCTAGAGTCCAAGACTCGAGTCATTTCCATTTCCATTTTAGATCCTTGTCTAGATCCTCAAACATAAGGATTTCGTAATGCCTAAAGACTTGTGTAAGATCTTCAGGGTATCTAGGATCCTAGACTTCCATCCTTCAGTGTGCTCAAGTCCACTTGTCAATACAAAAGGATAAGTACATTTAATGCACCAAACCCAATGGAATATAAAAGATCATTTTGAAGCTCATTTTTATTTACCAAGTTTTTTAGCGAGAAATGAGATTTAGTGCAACCTAGCTTTCTTGATGACTAGTTCTACTACATTTTTAAGAGCTAGTGATGTATTCGACTTACTTTTAGGTGGAATTGTGTGTTCTCTCATTTCTACATTTACAAAGGTAGGATTTCTTCTATCCTATGTTAGAATTTTTGCTTGTTTCTTTTGGTATTTTTAGCTTTTTGCTTTGTTGTTTTCAATTATGTAGTTAAGGTTTCCTTTTCTAGTTTGTGAGTAAGTGATTTCCTTGAGAAATCTAAACTTTAGGTGCTTTAGGGTTCTTCAAGTTTTTTCCATTTCCCTATAATTTAATGCCTTATGTTTTAGCTCAATAATTTTAACAATTAAGGGTTCTAGTGTTCTATCTACATACCATATGTTGTATGATGACAAAGTAGGGCACCCCTCATTGTGACCTTGGAAGTGCATTAAATCATGGGGGTTTTCTTACCTTAGGCAATTTCTGCATCATTGGATTCCTCAAGCTTTGTGTTTCTTTTTCTGATGTGTATATAACCATCCTAGACATTCAAAGTTCAGATTCTCAATAATTATTCTCATCTTTGAGACTGCCAATTTGGGAAGCAAATATTGCTCACCTCATAGTATAGACCTTTTGCATTTGTGGATATCCAAATATAGATCCCTGGGTCAAGACCTTTCAAAGTCTTTGAATCTCATCTTATTATTTAGGACATTACTGAGATCCTTAAATGGATATGATTGGTCTCACCTCCCTGAAACCTAACAAATAGTCTCAAGGGGAATCCTTCAAACCTAGGGGCCTATGAATCCATTCCTAACCATCCCCCTTTCTTAGATTATGCATACTTTAGGAAGTCTAATCCTATGCCCCAAACCTGAAGCACCAAAGTCATAACTAAGGGAAGGTAAGTTCCTTTTATAAGATATTGAATTATGTTTGGTGTTATTATGTCATAGAAATTTATATGACATGGTAGAACCAACATCAACACTTGAGGTACAAGTACCTATTAGAAGATTGTTGACCATGTGAGAGTTTTGGATTTGGATGTGCTGACATCAATGTTTTTTCATTGATGTCAACATACTTGTTTTTGTCTTAGGCAACGTGTTTTGGACATTTGGTTAGGTGGATTTTAGTTGTTCAGATGCTATACTGAAGATCTTGAGGTGCAATGGTGAGGTGTTATTCTAGGATATTTGTAGATCATCTACAAAGGTTCACATAGGCTGGCCGGTTGATTTGGATTGCATTGAGGATTGAGCATAATGTTTATATATTTCATTGTATTAGGTCTTAGTCAACCTAGTGGTTGATTATTCTTTGTAATCGGTATAAATGAGAGATCATTTTGTAATCAATATGTGTGTGAGAGAAAGGATTGTGTATGTGTTATGCACTTAAGATAGAGTTTGTACTTCATTGGAACTATATTGGGATATGAGGTGCTATTTGTTAGTTTGATTATAAGGATTGTATGTCCAACCCTTTTTAATTGAAGTTAGATCGGTGAACCTAACTAAGGGCAAGATTTGAGATTGTATTGTGAGGAGTGAGTTATGAGTAGTGAGCCTACAGATTGACTGTAAGCCTGTGGTTGCAAGTGCATCATTTTTTCTCTATTTTTCTCTTAATTGGGAAATACTTTTAATAGAGTACACTCATATAGTGGTTTTCACTCCCATCGAGGTTTTCCCTTAACCAGGTTTTCTCCAGAATAAATCTTTATGTTCTATGTTTTATGGTGTGGATCTCGCATTATTTTTTTTATCTTTTAGATCTAAGTGGCTAAAGTGAAATTAATGTAATTAGGTACATACAACTAATTCACCTCCCCTCCCCTCTTAGTTGTGCTTGCCTACTTTTGGGCCTAACAATTGGTATCAGAACAAAGTCCTTTTGAAGAAGCTAGACAACTTGAAGGAGATTTGTCATGGCAAGTATAATAAGAGAGAGTCTGAAGTTTCATGGAAATAATTACCTAATTTGGAAGGATCGGATGACTACCTATCGGATATGCATGGGAGCATGAGATGAATATTGGTAGGTCACTAAGAATCCTTATACCATTCTGAATGACCTAACAAATGCTATTGCATATGATAAAAATAAATTCAAGGAGAACATGCTAGAAAAAGAAGCATTGGTCAGTGTCTTATCAAATTTAAAATATTCACATATTTATGGATTAAGGACTACACATGAGGTATGGTCAAAATTAGAAACTATTTATGAAGGTGATACTTATGTTAAACAAGCTAAGTTGTAGGGACTGAAAGCTAGATATGAAGACATGAAAATGAGTGAAGGAGAAACTACCTTAGTTTATTTGCAAAGAGTGAATGATCTGGTCTATGAAATCAGATATGCTGGAGGAACCTTGAAAAATAATGCAGTTGTTGATAAGATTCTAAGATCTTTACTTGCATGTTACAATGAAAAGGTTACTTATATTGAAGAATTGAGAACAATAAGACCTATTTAAAGAGAAGCTTTGGGTAGAAGACTTTTTGTTTATGAGATGACTACATTCAGTAAGGAACTTTTGAAAGTTGAAACTGTTAGGAATAGTCCCAAGAGATAACTGAGAGGGGGGGTGAATCAGTTATCTAAAAGATCTAATTCTTTATCCAATTAAGTATAGAAGAACATTAAGCATAAACACAATATGAGAACACTTAACACAACACCACAATTTTGGTTATGGGGAAACTCAAATAGGTAAAAACCCCTATGGGAATTAGCACCCACTATGAACTACACTAGAGTATAATGATCCTTGTTAGAAGATCTTACAACCTTTTTAGGAGTTTATCTTTACAATGCATTAAGTACAGTGACCTGGTCAAAGGTCAAACCTTGCTAGGAGTCTTTTATAATTAACCCTACTAGGGGTGAGGACACACTGTCTAGGAGCACACTGCTCAAAGGGGTGAAGGCTGCAACCTTCTATTTAACAAATACACATTATATCTAGATCTTGGTGAGCTGTGAGTTAGACCTGTTGTCTTGATCAGTTCTAATGGATAGCATACACTCTCTACTTGGTCACATAGCCCTTCTGTTGATGGTTCAATACTTCACACCTTCTGCTCTACTCTATTCTTTCAACTGTCTTCCATCCTTAGCAATCACAAAATGACTGCCTATAAATATCTTCCTCTAAATTATATAATCAAGTCAGCCTATTAGAACCATCTTGAAATCATAATAGAGAAACAATACAACTCTCCAATAATATCTCAGTCGGCTATGCTAAGCACACAACACAAAATGGGAACACCCAACTCAATGTGAGTAGATGCATCGCTTCATACTATCGGCTCCACCAAATTAATTGATACTTTCTTCTCATTCTAAATTATGTCATGCACTCTTAACCAAACATTATTAACTCTTCTCCAAACACTAATCCAAGCATGCATATCAAACTGATGGGCACAACTACTACAATAATAAAAATAATGCCGGCTCCATCTGATAAACTCAAGAAACTATTACTGACTACTGGAAACTTCATAACTCAACTTGTACTTCATATCTGATTCTGCATCCATGAACATAGCATCATACACATGTCTAAAACATAAGTATAAATGTGCAAGGCTTCATTACAACCATACTATAAATCACATACAGAACTCTTCCTAGGACCTATCAGGAACACTCACTGATACAGACAACTATATTATTGTCTTCACTCAGAATCAACCTCTACGTCTATCATATCATGCTGATAACATATCTAGGAAACATATACTCAAGGCTCTCCTCCATCAAGCTTCCACGCACACTGCTTACCATATATTGTCATCAATGACAAACATATAGTCAACACTCTGGCTTGTTGGCAAATCTCCAACAATCCCCCCCTTTGGCATTGATGGAAACATATGGAATGAAAACACCACCAATCCAAATGTACAATTATTTTATAATATTCTCCATTTCCTCAACAAAACTCCCCCAAGGATGAATCCTCCATCTCTTACTATTTTGTTTCTTCTTGCTAAATACTCACTCCCCCTTTCTACAATTCTTTTATAACATTCTTCATTTCCTCAACAAAACTTCCCCAAGGATGAATCCTCCATCTCTTATTGTTTTGTTTTTCATGACTATATACTTACTCCCCCTTTGACATCAATGGAAAAGGGCACCAAATAATTAAGCACCGGTACTACTCCTGAAGTAGAGTAGTCAACCATTCATTAGCCACTGAGGATTGATGCACTTCTGCAAACTCTAATCAGATTCAGGGAAGGGAATTACTCCCAGCTTCTCCCTGAGATACTCAAATGTATCCTTAGGTAAAGGCTTTGTGTATCCTTAGGTAAAGGCTTTGTGAATATGTCTACTAGCTAATCTTTTATGCTCATATAGTCCAACTTACTTATTTCTCTGCTACTTTCTCTCTTAGGAAGTCATATTTTATCTCAATGTGTTTTGTCTTTGCATGCATCACAGGGTTCTTTGACATATTAATGGTGATAGTGTTATCACAATGAATAACAATAGGATAATCAATTTGAATACCAAAATCTTTTATCATCTGCTTGATTCACACAATTGTAGAGCAATTTAATGTTGCTGCAACATACTCTTCTTTTGCTGTGGACTGAGAGATACAATTTTTCTTCTTACTTGTCCAAGTAACAAGCCTATCTTTAAGAAATATTTCTCCTCCTGAGGTACTCTTTCTATCATCAACGCAACTTGCCCAATCTGCATCTGTATACACATGAAGTTCTACATTTTTTGAATTAGGATACCATAAACTATAGTCTATAGTTCCTCTCAAGTATCTGAATATTCGCTTTACTTCCATAAGATGACTTTTTTTAGGATCTACTACAAATCTTCCAACAATACCAACTGCATTGGAAATGTCAGGTCTAGATTGAGTAAGATAGATTAGTTTACCAATCATAGACTTATACAAGGTCATATCTACTACTGCTAAATCATCTTCTTTTGAAAGATTTCATCCTATTATCATAGGGGTACTTACTGGATTGCAATCATCCATCTTGAATTTGTTCAATATTTATTTCACATACTTAGACTGATTAATGAATATACCTTTGTCTATCTACTGCACATTCAGTCCCAAAAAGTACTTGATAGGTCCAATCCTGCTCATTTCAAATTCTCTCTGCATCACCTTAGAAAATTTAGCACTAAGCTTGTCATTACCACCAAAGATAATGTCATCAAAAAATATACCAACTAACAATAGTCCATCAGGTGTTTCTCTTATGAATAAGTTACAATCTGATGCTCCTTTCTTGAATCCAATCTTAGTCAAGTAACCATCAAGTCTTTCATACCATGCTCTAGGGGATTGCTTAAGTCCATAGAGGGATTTCTTCAATCTACATACCATATCAGGTTTGTCTAATAAGGTAAATCCTTTAGGCTCCTCTATGTATACTTCTTCCTTCAACTCTCCATTCAGGAATGCTGACTTGACATCCATCTGGTATACCTTAAAGTCTTTGAATGTAGCATAGGCTAGAAACAACTTTATGGCTTCCAATATTCTTACAGGGGTAAATGTATCATAATAATCAATTCCTTCTCTTTGCACATATCCTTTACATACTAGTCTTGCTTTGTTTCTTATCACTGTTCCATCTTCATTCATCTTATTTCTGAATATCCACTTGGTTCCAATCACATTCTTATCACTAGGCCTAGGGACCAATTTCCATGTATCATTCTTAATTATAATTTCTAGCTCTTCTTCCATTGCTTCATGCCAATCTAAATCATTACATGCATCTTCAACACTTAAGGGTTCAATCTATGAAAGTAAACATACCTCTTCATTTGCTGTTGAAATTTTTGCTTTTGATCTTGTCATGAATTTACACTTCTGATATCCAATGATGTCTTCCTTTGAATGATATCTAGATGTGGATTTTGGAACATTAGGTGTGACTCTCTCATCTGACTTATGTGATTCTTCTTCACTTGTTTCAAGGTCATTGAATAATACATCAATGTTGTCAAACATTTCATCAACAATTGTTTCTCTAGTGGTAGGTCTAGGTTCTTCTTCAATCATAGGTGCATAATCATGATATCTTTCTTGAATCATAAACTTCTCATCAATATTAACATGATAACTTTCAATTATCTTCTTCAATTTTAAATTAAAACATCTACAAGCTTTTCTTTTAGTAGAGTAACCAAGAAAAATACCTTCATCACTTCTTGCATCAAACTTGCGAATTGCTTCATCTCTCTTGATGTAGCACTTGCTTCCAAATATTTTGAATTATTTTATAGTAGGAACATTCCCAAACCATAGCTCATAAGGTTTCTTATCTGTGCATGGCCTCAATTGAATTCTATTGATTGTATAGATTGCAGTATTGATCGCATCTCTCCAATAGGTGTGTGTGAACTTTCCTTCAATCATGATTGTGCACGATGTGTCAAGTATGATCCTATTACTCTTTTCTGTAATTCCATTTTTCTGAGGGGTTCTAGGTGCACTTAACTATTTCTTTACCCCATGTTCTTCATAGTACTCATAACATCTGTCAGAGGTGAATTCTCCTCCTCTATCTGATCTCAAACATTTTATCTTCAATCTGGATTCATTTTCCACCTTAGCTTTCAAATATTTTGAACTTTTCAAATGCTTCAGATTTATCCTTTAATAACACAACCCACATCATTCTATAATAATCATCAACAAATAAAATAAAGTACCTTTCACCATAGAATGATCTTGTTTGAGTTGGTCCACGTAGGTCTGTATGCACTAGATCCAATTTGTTCTCTGCCAAATTATGCTTGCTTCTGAATGAATTCCTCACATGCTTTCCTTTAGTCTTTGAGCCTAATGAAATTATTTCTCCTTCCTTGTTATTAATGATGCACTTGTTGTCTTTGAGTTCCAAATGATATCCTTTGTCAAGAAACTATCCAACACTTAGGAGGTTGTGCTACAAACCATCAACATAAAGAACATCATCAGTGTTGTTCTTTCCATCCAAGGTGATAGCTCCTCTACCTATGATAGGTTTAGGAGTGTTGTCTCCAAATCCAACCATGCCACCTTTGTACCTATCCAGATGTAAAAATATATCCTTGTCTCCTATCATGTGATGTGAGCAACTATTGTCAATGATCCAATATGTCCTAATGTCAGCTTGTGAAATCAATTCTAACTCTTGTGCTTTCTTTTCATCTTCAAGGTCCATTTCATCAACATTTTATCCATATCTTCAAGATAAATTAATCCAATTTCATCCTCTATTGAATCTTCATCTGATACTCCATCTCCAACATAGTAACATTCTTTTGTATACTTAGGTTTGTAATTAGATTTGAACTTCTTGAATCTTGTAGGACACTTAAAAGCAAAGTGACCAATCTTGTTACATGAAAAGCATTTGCATGGTAAGTGACCTTCATATTTTCCTTTTCCTATCCTTTCTTTCTTAGTAATCATAGAAATGAAATCATCTAGTGCTTTCTCTTCATCATCATCATCAAAATTACCAGAAGTGTTCAAGGATTTCTTACCATGGACTGAAGCTTTGAAGGTTGTCTCACTTTTAGGCTCTATCTTCAAACTTGAGATCTCGAATGCTGAAATTTTATTGATTAAGGTCTCTCTTTTGAAGTCTTTTGAAAATTGCATAGTCTCATCTAGGATGTTTATCTTGTTCTCATATTCTGGTGTCAAAGTAGTCATCAACTTATCCATTATGTCTTCTTCAGAGATTTCTTCACCATTGTTTCTAATTCCTGCAACTGCTTCATTAATCCTTTGATTGTAGGCTCTAATGTTCTCTTCAGGTAGCATCTCCAATGTATTTTACTTTTTCTTCCATGTCTTTCTACATGCATTCTTGGCTTGGACATCTCCTTCAAATATGTCTTCTAGATACTTCCATATCTTGTAGGCTTTATCTACTTTCTTGATCTCTGAAAACTCACTGTTAGACAATGCGCTAATAAGGGCTTCTTTAGCAATAGAATTTTGAGTGAACATCTCCTTTTTCTTAAGAGTTTCATCTTCCTTTGCAAGATCTGCTAGAGAGGGAATTTGAACTTATTTGGTAGCTACTTCAAAAATCTCAAAGGAAATGCACTGCAAGTGTGTCATCATTTTGTTCTTCCAATCTAGATAGTTCTCTCCATAAAACTTAGGACTTTCTTTTCTAAAGAATTCCATCTGATCAACCTCAAGTTGTTAAACTTTCTCTCTAAGGCACTTGGCTCTGATACCAATTGTTAGGAATAGTCCCAAGAGATAATTGAGAGGGGGGGTGAATCAGTTATCTACAAGATCCAATTATTTATCCAATTAAGTATAGAATAATATTAAACATAAACACAATATGAGAACACTTAACACAACACCACAATTTTGGTTATAGGGAAACCCAAATAGGTAAAAACCCTGGTGATAATTAGCACCCACTATGAATTGCACTAGAGTATAATGATCCATGTTAGAAGATCTTACAACCCTGTTAGGAGTTGATCTTTACAATGCATTAAGTACAATGACCTGGTCAAAGGTCAAAACTTGTTAGGAGTCTTTTACAATTAACCCTATTAGGGGTGAGGACACATTTTCTGGGAGCACACTTCTCAAAGTGGTGAAGGTTGCAATCTTCTGTTTAACAGATACACACTATATCCGAATCTTGGTGAGCTGTGAGTTAGACCTGATGTCTTGATTAGTTCCAATGGATAGCATACAGTCTCTACTTGGTCACATAGACCTTCTACTGATGGTTCAATACTTCACACCTTCTACTCTACTCTATGCTTTCAACTATCTTCCATCCTTAGCAATCACAAAATGATTGCCTATAATTATCTTCCTCTAAATGATATAATCAATTCGGCATGTTAGAACCACCTTGAAATCATAATATAGAAAAAATACAACTCTCCAATAATATCTCAGTCAGCTATGATAAGCATGCAACACAAAATGGGACCGACCAACTCAATGTGAGTAGATGTGTCGCTTCATACTGTCGGCTCCACCAAATTAACTGATACTTTCTTCTCATAATGAATTACATCATGCACTCTTAACCAAACATTATTAACTCTTCTCTAAACACTAATCCAAGTACACATATCAAAGTGATAGGCGCAACTACTACAACAATAAAAACAATGTCAGCTCCATCTGATAAACTCAGGAAACTGTTATTGACTACTGGAAACTTCATAACTCAACCTGTACTGCATATTTGACTCTGCATCCATGAACATAGCATCATACACATGTCTACAACATAAATATAAATGCTCAAGGATTCATTACAACTATATTGTAAATCACATACAAAACTCTTCCTGGGACCTGTCAGGAACACTCACTGATACAGACAACTGTATTATTGTCTTCACTCATAATCAACCTCCACGTATATGATATCATGTTGATAACATATCTAGGAAACATATCCTTAAGGTTCTCCTCCATCAGGCTTCCACAAACACTGCTTACCATATGTTGTCATCAATGACAAACATACAGTCAGCACTCTGGCTTGCTGGAAAATCTCCAACAGAAATCGCATTCAAAGCAAGTGTGACCAAGTATGACCAAGGCGAAAGCTCTAAAAATATGAAATTCAAACACTACTGCAAAGAATTGGGAAGATATCATGGAAGAAGAAAGAAATATTGATGAGCTTGAAGCCTTGATTGCAAGAAGACTACCTAAGGGCTCTGGTAAGTATGAAGGAAAACAACCTTTGAAATGCTTCAATTGTAATTAGATTTGTCATATTGCATCTACATGTACAAACAAAAATTACAAGGATATTAGAGATAAAACTAAGAAATATTATTCTAAGGGTCATAAAAGTCTTTATGCCATTGAAGAAGGTGTGATTGATGATGAGTTTTTTGCTAGTGAGGAAGAAATTTCATTTATTTCTATTAAAGAGGAAAATCCTAATGAAGAAAATGCATTAGTCTCAAGAGTTATTAAAAGAGATGAATGAGTTATTGATAATGGATGCTCACACCATATTACTATTGATAAAGATAAGTTTGTGAAGCTTGAGGACTATGATGGAGGTATTAATATTAGATTTGGTAACAATTCTCCTTGCTTGATTAAAGAGAAAAGATCTATTACTCTCGATGGTAAAAACAATATTGATGATGTCTTGTATGTTTAAGTTTTAAGTCATATCTTGTTGAGTGTTGGAAAACTATTGAATAAAGGTTACAAATTGGAATTCATGGATGGAATATGCAAAATCATTGGAAGTACAGAAAAGCTTATTGCATCCGATACATAGAATGTTGATAATGTATTTCATTTGAGGACTGTTGAGAATAAATGTTTAGTTACTAAGGTTAATGATAGTTGGTTATGACATAGAAGAATTTTTCATGTGAACTTTGATAATATGGTGAAGATTAGCACTACTCATGCTATGAGAGTTTTTTTCAAACTATTAAAGCCTAACAATATGTGCAAAGAATCTCAATTAGGAAAGCAAACTAGATCTACTTTCAAGCATAAGATATATTCTTCAAATGGATTATTGGATTTAGTTCATACAAATGTATGTGGTCCTACTAAGACAAGAAGTTACTTCGGTGAAATATAATTTATGCTATTTTTTTATGACTATTCAAGGATGATGTGGGTGACATTTTGAAGGAGAAATCAAAAAAATTTCAGAGATTTTAGATATTCAAGATACTGGTGGAGATAAAATCTGGAAGAAGATTGAAATTCCTGAGATTACATAGAGGTGGAGAGTTTACATTTGACAAGTTTTATGCATTATGTGAAGAACATGGGATAAAGAGAAAAACTTTAGCTCCTCAAACCCTATAGCAGAATGGAGTAGCTGAGCGAATGAACATGAATATCTTAGACACAAATAGGACTATGATGATTGAAGGAAAAGTATTGTAATCTATTAGAGAGAAGCAATGTGCACCATAGTATATACTTTGAACTGGGTACAAATTAAGAAGGGAACTGGTAAGACTCCTTATGAACTTTGGTATGGTCATGTCCCTATAGTGAAATAATTTAGAATATTAGGAAGTAAATGCTACATTAAGAAAGATGAAGATACTAGAAAGTTTGATCCTAGAAGTGATGAAGGAATATTTCTTGGTTATTCTACAAAGAGAGAGGCATATAAATGTTATAACTATAGACTAAAGAATATTGTTGAAAGTGAAAATGTGAGAGTTGATGAAAATGAGCAGAGATCAAAAAGGAATTGCAAGTATGATATGACTAAATATGACAATCAGATTGTGGAAATGCAAAATTAGAATCATGATGGATCAAAAGAGCAAAGAGAACCAAAAGGAAATAAAGTGGTTGTTAACATCGAAGGGTCTACTACACAACCTATACCAAAGACTCCAAGGTACGTAATGATTAATCATTCTAAAGATGTCATTATTAGCGATAAGAATAGAGGTGTTCAAACTATAGGAAGAATTGGTAGAGATGAAACTTGTTTGGTATCTGAATTTGAACCTAAACATGTTAAAGAATCATGTATTGATGAGAGTTGGATGAAAGCAATGAAGGAAGAAATTGATCAAATTGAAAAGAACAAGAATTGGATCCTTGTTCCCAAACCTATTGACAAGAATATGATCGACACTAAGTGGGTATTAAAAAATAAGTTGAATGAAGATGGTAAAGTTGTTCAAAACAAAGAAAGACCAGTATGTAAAAGTTATTCACAAATAGAAGGTATAGATTTTATTGAGATTTTTTCTCCTATTTATAGACTTGAAGCTGTTGGACTACTTCTTGCATATGCAACTTATAAGAAATTTAAGGTCTATCAGATGGATGTTAAGTCTGCATTCTTAAATGGTGAACTAGAGGAATATCTTTATATTGAGTAGCCTAATGGTTTTACTCTAACTAAAGAAGGAGATATGGTTTGAAAATTGAAAAAATATTTGTATGGATTAAAGAAAGCTCCTAGAGCCTAGTATGCTAGATTGGATAGGTATTTAATAAATATTGGTTTCAACAAAGGTACAGTAGACAGTAACTTGTATTTCAAAATAGTTGATGATAATACCTTGATTGCTGAAGTATTTGTTGATTATATCATATTTGGTGAAAATGATGAGTTGAGTAGAGATTTTGCTAATGAAATGCATAAAGAATTTAAAATTTCTACGATCGGTGAAATGAAATTCTTTCTTGGATTGCAAGCTACAAAGCTAGATAACAGAATTTTCATTACTCGGTCTAAGTATGTCAGAGAATTATTGAAGAAATTTGGTATGGAAGATTCAAAACCAATAGGAACCCCTATTGTTACTGATTATAAGATGAATAAGAATGTTGATGATTCCTATGTTAATAAGACATTTTTTAGATCTATGATCAATGTATTGCAATATCTAAATCATTCTAGACTGGATATATCAAATGTTGAAATTGTTGCAAGATTTCAAGTTGAACTGAAAGAATCTCACATGATTGTTGTGAAAAAAAATTTTAGATACTTGAAGGGTACAATTGACTATGGATTATGGTATGATAAAGATGATGACTTCACTCTATGTGCATACAATGATGCTAATTGGGTAGGTAATATGGATGATAGAAAAAGTATTAGTGGAGGTGCATTCTTCTTGGGTAAGAAATTAGTTTCTTGGACTAGTAAGAAGGATTGTATTTCTCAATCTATTGTTGAAGCTGAGTATGTTTCTACTACAATTAACTGTAATCAGGCTATTTGGATGAAGAAAATGTTGAAGGACATAAGGATAAACATTGATGAACCGATTGTTATTCACGATGATATCTCAAGTGCCATAAATATTTCAAAGAATCATGTTCTACATTCAAAGATAAAGCATATTTCTATTAAGTATCATATCTTAAGGGGTAAAGTAAATGAAAATGAAGTGAAATTGGACTTTGTATCTTCTAAGGAATAGATTGCTAACATTGTTACAAAGCCTTTTCTGAAGGATACTTTTGAGTATCTTAGGGAAAACATTGAGGTAATAGCCCCTTTAGATCAGATCTAATGATGCTAAGGGTAGAATCAATCCAGAGGATCTATCAGAGAATTATGCACTAGGTTGATGAGTTTTGGGGACTACTCCTCAGGGGGAGCAATCTTATAGCCATTTCTTGGTTTGGTGTTTTCGATACCTTTGGTCCTTTTCCATTGATGTCAAAGGGGGAGAAGATTGAGTGAAAAATAAAAGCAAGATCAAAGATTGTAGAGATGGTGTTGAAGCTACATATTCAAAGTGATTTGGTGGATATAAAATTAACTTTGTGCATTGATCAGTTTTTTCACTAGATATTTTGCCATCAATGCCAAAGGGGGAGATTTGTTGGAAGATTATTGAGTGTTTCAGTGTTTTGTATTTGGGTGTGCTGACATTAATTTTTTGGCATTGATGTCAATATACTTGTTTCTATCTCAAACAGTGTGTTCAAGATGTTCAGTAAGGTGGATTTCAGTTGTTCAGATGCTATACTGAAGCTCTTGAGATGAGATGGTGAGGTATTGTTATGGGATGTCTATAGATCATCTATAGAGGTTCACAGAGGTTGTTTTGATAGTTTGAGTAATATATGATCAAGTTTTTGGTCAGTAGTGTTAGAGTATTCATGTGAACAATGATTGTGTATTTGGTTCGGTATGACTTGGATGTGATGTTTCAAAGGTTGAAAATTTGGTTATTGCATGATCCCTTATCATTGTGATCACAGTTAGAGTTATTCATGATTCAAAGGACATCAAGCTATCTTTTGTTTTGTCTTAGTTTAGTATTTTAGTGTTCCTATTGATCAAAGTTAAAGATGGGTTTGGATTTTGTATTAGAGATGATGTGAAAGTTATGGATGGTATTCATCCTACTTGTTGGTTTTCTTGGATAGTGTGATGATTGTGTTGTTGGTTCACATTGGTTGTGGTGATCATATTTGTTTCTTTGATAGCATGTTGGCTTTTTTTCATTTAGGTCTTATCCAACTTGATGGAGTAACGTGTTACGATTCTTGGTGATGCATTGGTGATGGTATAGCATGTTCAATGATGAAGATTTGGGTCCTATCTAAGTCTTAGCTGACTTGATTTGGATTGCATTGAGGATTGACCATAATGTTTATATCTTTCATTGTATTAGGTCTTAGTCAACCTAGTGGTTGATTATTCTTTGTAATCGGTACAAATGAGAGATCATTTTGTAATTGATATGTGTGAGAGAAAGGATTGTGTAATTGTGTATATGTGTTCTACACTTAAGGTAGAGTTTTTACTTCATTGGAACTATATTAGAATAGGAGATTCTATTTGTCAATTTAGTTGTAAGGATTGTATATCCACCCCTTTTTTATTGAATTTAGATCGGTGAAACTGACTGAGGGCTAGATCCGAGATTATATTGTTAGCAATGAGATTTGAGTAGTGAGCCTACATATTGGGCTATAAGCCTATGGTTGCAAGTGCATCCCTTTTCTCTATTTTTCTCTTAATCAAGCAATACTTTTAACAAAGTACACCCATCTAGTTTGAATCCCATCGGGGTTTTCCCTTAACCAAGTTTTCTCGAGAAAAAATTTGTGTTTTGTGGTGTGGATCTTGTATTCTTGTTTATCTTTCATATCGAAGTGGCTAAAGTGAAATTAATGTAATTAGGTACACATATATGATTCACCCCCCCCCCCCCCCTCTTAGTTGTGTTTTCCTTCTTTTGGGCCTAACAGTACCTACAACCCCTATTGCTGAGAAAACCAATACAGAGATGGCATTGGAAAGAACACCCATAAATATGAAATACACATATAAGGGATGGGTATAAGCCTCTAAGCTAGGGAGAATAGTGTAACACATCACAAATACTAACATCGGGGATGTCAAATTGAGAACCATCAGAACCACTACTAAGAACCCACCCTCGGGGTTCCACTTCTATAAGAAGCTTCACGATTTAGCACTGATCCATGCAACTTCCTTCCCATAATCACTCTAGTCTCCAGAATTGATTATGATCCTTCCCAACCATTACACAGAGGGCACCAAGAAATGCAATAATGCAAAAGCGAAGAATATAGAAGATTTCACCATAGATATTATTCATATAATCATTTGGCTCCCAGATCAACACAACTATGTGGTAATCAATGAGGAGGAGGTAGTCATTCAATATAAGGCTATGAAGGTGGCCCATAAGAGACACCTTAATCGACATAAGGGAGGATATAGAGAGGATCCAAATGCACACCCTAACCAAATCCACCTTGTAGAACAACACATGGAAGTAACAAACACAACAGTGAGAGAGAGAATGTAGATCAGCTTCATATATTATCTTCAAATTGATTCATACATGCCAGGTTGTAAGGCCTTCCCAGTTTAGGCCAGATGTTACAATCAAGTAAAGAAGTCCTCCAACATGCGAGGATCTGCCAACAATCTCTAATTTTCTATCTTCTATATTCTATCCCCAAAACTAACTCTCTAAACTCTAACCAAACAGCTACATTTATACAAGAGGCTACTGAAACAAGTCGGCCTTTAGATCCACCATCAAGAGAAGGAACAACCAGATCTAGGTCCACACACTTCCCAATGATAGTTACCAACATTAAATCCATGACCGTAATTAAATGCAAGAGTCGGCCTCAAAAGAAATCCAAAATAAACAACTCAGTAAGCAAGGAAACCAAGCTCCAAATAAGCATCACCGAGCGCCAAAGAGATAACCGAGCAACACCGGTAAACAAAGGAAACCGAGCAACACCGAACCAACTTGGTCAAACAAGGAACCGAGCAACAAAGAAAACTTCAAACATCTTTTTGGTGACACAAGATTACCAAGGACCCGAGATGCTCCTGCATTAGACAATTAGATTTATTTAAAAATGATTCTCTAAATCATGAAGTAGGTATGATCCGAGCTGCATCCAACTCAGACTATGAAATCCATGAACTATCTTCAATCGGTCTATTCTTCCACTTTACCAGATATTCCATATAGTATTTTCCTCTTGTACTTCTGCCAATTCTTTTCTCCAAATATGCTCAACTTCTTCGATCTATTTCTTAGGATAATCCATCGACACTGTCATGTCTTCATCAAGTTCATGATACTCATACAAATCAGCAATGTTGAATATAGGTGATATATCCATGTCATCAGGTAACTCAATCTCATATGCATTTCCACTGTCAAATTTCCTTAAAATATTGCACGGGCCAAACTTCTTCATTTTCAGCTTCCCATATGTTCCAACAGGAAATCAGCCTTTCTTCAAATGAACCATTACTTCATCACCGACTACAAAAGTCTTATGTTTTCTTGATCTATCAACTCTGTCTTTGTATTTCTGATTACTTACTTCCAACTTATGTTTCACATCTTTATGTAGTGCCTTCATGTATTCAACAAACTTCACTCCTTCAGCACTTCTCTTTCTTTGATTAGCAATATCCCTCGAATCAGATATACCTCTCGGTTGTATGCCTTTTACAATATCAAAGGGTGTTTTTCCAGTACTCCTATTCACTGATTTATTGTATGCAAAATTTTATTATGCCAACACAGAATCCCAATTACTTGGTGTGTTTCCAACTAAACATCTCAGAATATTTCCCAAGCTTCTATTCACAACTTATGTCTATCCATCGATTTGTGGGTGAAATGTGGAACTATATTTCAGCTCGGTGCCAAACTTTCTCCAAAGGATCTTCCAAAAGTATCCAACAAATTTACTGTCTCGGTCAGAGATAATAATCCTCGGTAATCCATGCAATCTGACAATTTCCTTAAAGAAAAGATCTTCTATATGTAATGCATATGATGTCTTTCTACAAGGTATAAAATGTGCCATTTTAGAAAATCTATCCACAACAACAAATATAGAATCATTACCTCTTACTGTCTTCGGTAAGCCAAGAACAAAATCCATACTGATGTCAATCCAAGGTTTCTCAGGAACAGAAATCGGTGTATACAATCTATTTTTTTGACTTACTCCTTAAGGAACTTGACAAACTCCACAACTTCTCACAAATTTCTGAACATCTTTATACAAATATGGCCAAAAGTATTTCTCCTTAAGCAAATTCAATGTCTTATCAATACCAAAATGTCCAGCCAAACCAATACTATGTTTCTCCTTTGTCAAATTAGTTCTCATCGCTCCTCTTGGTATACACAACTGAATACCTTTAAACAACATACCTCCTTGAATAAAATATTTGTCCCATTTAGTACTTGGTTGATCTTGAATAGGTGCTCTGTACTTTCTCCATGACTCAGAAAAATCAAGATCAAATTCATAAGAATCTCTCATGTCATCAAAGCCAAGAACTTCAATTTTCATCTCAGTCATCAAAGATCTTCTTCTACTCAATGCATCAACAACTCGGTTAGTGACTCCACTCTTATGCTTTATCACAAATGTATGACTTTGCAAATACTCAACCCATTTCATGTGTCTCTGATTCAACTTGTTTTGACTACCCAAATACTGTAAAGCCTTATGATTGGTATACAACACAAATTCACTTGGTATCAAATAATGTCTCCATTTCTTCAGGGCTTGAACAATAGCATAGAATTCTTGATCATACACAGAGTATTTCCTTTTTGGATCATTCAACTTTTCACTAAAGAAAGCAAAAGGTTTACCTTCTTGGCTCAATACAACTCCTATTGCACTTCCACTTGCATCACATTCCACTTGAAATACCTTATTGAAATCAGGCAATGCCAAAACAGGCAATTCAACAACCTTCTGCTTCAGAGTCTCAAAACTTTTATCAGCTCCATGTGTCCACTTGAATTCTCTTTTATCTCCTCTCATAGTCTTAGTCATAGCATTAAAAATTGAACTAAAATTCCTAATGAACTTTCAGTAAAAACTTGCCAAACCATGAAATGATCTTACCTCACTAGCATTCTCAGGTGTAGTCCAATTCAAAATAGCTTCAACCTTTTCAGGATCCATTTTCAAACCATTAGTTGAAATCACAAATCCCAAATACACAATCTCCTCTTTCATGAATGAACACTTTTTCAGATTTATCAACAACTTTTCTTCTTTCAACCTCTACAATACTTATTTAACATGCAACAAATGTTCTTTTTTGGTTTTACTGAATATCAAAATATCATCAAGATATACAATCACAAACTTACCCAAGAATTTCTTCAAAACTTCATTCATCAACCTCATAAAAATACTCGGTGCATTAGTTAAACCAAAAGGCATAACCAACCACTCATACAAACCTTCTTTTGTCTTGAAAGAAATCTTCCACTCATCACCTTCTCTGATTCTGATATGATGATACCCACTTTTCAAATCAATTTTGGTAAAATACTTTACTCCAATCAAGCTGTCCATTATGTCATCCATTCTCGGTATAGGAAACCTATATTTCACAATTATCTTATTGATTTCTCTGGAATCAGTACACATTCGCCATTCACCATTCTCCATTCTCCATTCTTCTTAGGTGTCAATACAATAGGTACTACACAAGGACTCAAACTTTCTCTGATCAAACCTTTCCGCAACAATTCTTAAATCTATCGGTTCAATTCTTGATTCTCAGTAGGTGTCAACCAATGTGGTGCCTTATTCAGTAAACTAGCTCTAGGGATTAGATCCGTGCAATGATCAAACCATCAGGTACATTATCAAAAATGATTTCACTTTACTTGGTGAGTAACTTATCAATATCCTCAGGGGCACTATCCTTTGTTTTCTTACTTAGTTTGTTAGGAATTACAACAAAACATACATCTTTCTTCTTCAAATCCTTAACAAACTTTCTTCCTTCCATCAAGCAAACTTTCACAGATGTGCAAACATTACTAACAGGTTCTTCCATCAAAGGTAACAAGATTTGTCTTCTTCCATCAACCCAAATAGTATATTTATGCAATCTCCCATCATATATAGCATGTCTATCATATTGCCAAGGTCTACCCAACAAAATATGACAACAATCCATAGGCATGATATCACATAACACCTTATCATGGTACTTTCCAATTTTCAAATTCACATAACATTGTTCACTTACCAAGAGTGTATGCTCATCTTTGATCCATGAAATTTGATAGGGCTTCGAATGTTCCAACCTTTTCAACTACAACTTTGTGACCATTTCCTTAGATGCCAGATTCTCTAAGCCACCACTGTGAATGATTACCTTCCAAACTTTGTCAGAAACTCTACATCTGGTCTTGAATAAAATTTTCCTTACCGGATCTTCCTTATTACTTTCACTCCAAAGTGCTCTCCTTACCATCAAGTTATTTTCCTTCTCATATTCATTCGGTGACTCTTCTTGCACCAAAGCATTTCTATTGTTACCAACCTTCTTACTTGCATGTGTACACTCAAATGATATATGTCCTTCTTCTCCACAATTATAACAAGTTCCTCGGAAACCACCTCTGTTATAACCACCTCGGTAGTTACTGCCTCTACCTCTAGATGAACTTTCACCTTTCCACTTGGTCTTGCCTTTATCCAGAGTTGTATTTTCAGGTTCAGATCTATTGTTTTGACCATAAGATCTACCTCTTCCTCTAGGGAATCTACCACCTCTACCTCTTTGTCTTTGCTCATATTTCTTCTTCAATTTCTCCTCATCTTTTAATGCAAATTGATAAGGCTCTTCAATGTTCTCCAATTTGACCAAACTGATTTCCTCTTGGATGGAAACTCTCAAACCATTCAGGTATCTAGCAATTCTTTCCACATCATCTTCATCATGTCCAGATCTGATATCTAATCTATAGAATTCCTCAGTATATTCTTTTACCGAGCTATCTTTTTGCCTCAAACTTTGCATTCACCTAACTAGGTTAATCTAATAATCACAAGGTAAGAATTTTCTTTTCAATTTATTCACCATTTTATTCCATACCTTGATTTTGTCTTTGCTTTCCTCTTTCTGTCCAACTGCAGATGTTCCCACCATAAGGATGCATGACTTTTCAACTTTGCGCTTGTAATTTTAACCTTCTTTTCCTCAGGTACATTTTCATATTCAAAGTACTTTTCCATCTCGTTGATCCAGTCCACCAATTCATTAGAATCCAATTTTCCACTATACTCAGGAGGATTAAAGTGTGGTGTAGACTTCATATTTGTCAAAGCCTTCAAGAATCTTTCCTCACCCTGATCCATCATAGGTGCAGGTTCTACATCAACTTGTTCTTCCTCAATTTCATCATCACTAACATCTTCAAGATGTCTTCCTCTTCTCTGGGCTATTTCAAAAGTTTATAATCTAGCAACAAGTTGTCTCAACATGTCTTGCAACCCTGGATCCGCATCTCGCCTCCCATGAAGTTGTCTCAACATGTCTTGCAACCTTCTTTTCCTCAGGTACATTTTCATATTCAAAGTACTTTTCCATCTTGGTGATCCAGTCCACCAATTCATTAGAATCCAATTTTCCACTATCCTCAGGAGGATTAAAGTGTGGTGTAGACTTCATATTTGTCAAATCTTTCAAGAATCTTTCCTCACCCTGATCCATCATAGGTGCAAGTTCTACATCAACTTGTTTTTCCTCAATTTCATCACTAACATCTTCAAGATGTCTTCCTCTTCTCTAGGCTATTTCAAAAGCTTCTAATCTAGCAGCAAGTTGTCTCAACATGTCTTGCAACCCTGGATCTACATCTCGCCTCCCATGAACCATCTTGAAACCCTCTGCAATTGTAGGTCAGATCACAATCTTCTACCCCACAATAATTCAACTAGGGTTTGACAAGAAGGAACCCTCAAACCTAGATTTGTAAACCTAGATCCAGATCTCACCTTGCTCTGATACCACTTGATGCAAGGGAGGATATAGAGAGGGGCCAAAGGAAAACCCTAACCAGATCCACCTTGCAAAACAACACACGGAAGCAACAAACACAAAAGTGAGAGAGAGAGAGAGAGAGAGAGAGTGCAGATCAACTTGATATATTATCTTCAAATTGATTCATACATGTTGAGTTGTAAGGCCTTCCCGGTTTAGGCCAGATATTACAATCAAGTACAGAAGTCCTCCAACATGTGAGGATCTGCCAACAATCTCTAATTTTCTATCTTCTATCCCCAAAATTGACTCTCTAAACTCTAACCAAACAACTACATTTATACAAGAGGCTACCGAAACAAGTTGGCCTTCAAATCCACCATCAATGGAAGGAACAACTAGATATAGGTCCACATGCTTCCCAATGATAGATACCAACATTAATTTTGTGACCGTAATTAAATGCAAGAGTCAGACTCAAAAGAAATCCAAAATAAACAACTCAGTAAGTAGGGAAACCGAGCGCCAGACAAGCATCACTGAGCGCCAGGGAAATTCACCGAGCGCCAAAGAGATAACCAACCAACACCGGTAAACAAAGGAAACTGAGAAACACTGAACCGACTCAGTCAAAGAAAGAACTGAGCAACACAAAAAACTTCAAACATCTTTTTGGTGACACAGGATTGCCAAGGACCCAAGATGGTCCTGCATCATTAATGAAAACTAGCTCACTCTCCCCAGGAAGGATGAAGACATTATCTTGTGCTCTAACTTCCTTCCTCACATCTAGGTCATCACTGCACTATCAAGTCAAGTCTTTAGGAAGCCATATGCAAAGAACTACCAGCATTGAATGCATTGTTTTATGATGACCATTGTTGGGGTATCCAATATTTTGACTAGGCAAAATTGATCCCAAATGCCATACGTAAATAACTTCTCTAGGTCAAGAACACCAACAAGTTTTATATGACATCCTACGTTGTGTGGTTGGTGCCAAGGTTGAAGAACATTTCTCATTTCCTGGACATGTAGGGGCATTTAGGAAATAAGGTCGAGGAAGCACTTCCATGGGATTTCTACAGACAACTGTGCATAGAGAACTTTGTAGACAATTATTACTGTGTTAATGATGTATTCATTTTTGATAGAATAAACAAATTGACTGGGGATGGTAGATTTTGGCTCTCCAAGGATGTCATGGATTTAGTAGAGAAGTGGGGGAATTGATTCATCCAATTCAAGAGTTGTACATACTTGCGGCTAAGAAGCTTTGAAGGGAATCCTTTTCTCATTCCCCGACATTATAGTCACAAAATATTGGAGTTTTGATTGCACAGGTACTGATCATGACAAAGCATAATCCTAGAGTAGGCTTTCCCTTCTCCTTAATGCCTTACAAGTGTGTCATGTTCATTGTTGCCAAGGATGTCATTTTTGAGTTGCAGAGCTTAAACCTATAGGAGTTGAACCACAAGCGCGATCCTTATGACTCGTAGAGAGAAATAAAGGGGATGCTCCCCAACGCTGCCCCTGACCACAAGCGAAAAAATAAGGACTTATGGAAAGGCTTGCAGGATGATTTTGATAAAGAACGCAAAGTTTTCATAGGGTGACTATCTCATATATGGGAATATTCCACTTGTAGAGGGATATTCCCAAAGAATATTCAAATAAGCGTGACATCCTAGATATTGCCTATGAAGAAGAACAAGTGCACCCATGCCTCCTCTCCCTGGTGAATTAGGATGAGGAAGATAATCTTGATGTACATGCCACCTTTGTGGGTTTTATTAACCAGAGTGATAAGTAATTTGACCTTCATTTCCACAAGGGCTCACAAATAGTCAAAGCCAGGGGTAGGGGACCTTAGAAGGGATGCAAGAGGAGAAAAGATAAAGGAAATAAAGGCGACATGACCACCAAGTATGTAGATCCCTTGGAGAATGTTACACCCATGAAACTAATACAAACATTGGGTGAAAAGATACGACATTCACATAGGTTGGCCTCTGCTATCGCTAGAGGGTAAAATATGGCCTCTTAGTGGAACTAATGGCATTGGTGTCCCCTCCCTTCACAACCCTTGGCATGGGTTCCCTCGAAGCGCAAGCACAAAGATCTTCAAGACCAACGCAAGAGGGATCATCCTCCCAACTGATAGTAAGGCCAATTAATCTAGATGAGGAGAGTGAAAGTACATCGACAAATGACAATTTCCCACTCATCAACTCTCAAATGTAAATCTCTAGAGTATGATAGATGTTGGTGTTTAAAAGGGTATCCCTCCTTGACCTCCCACAAAAAGTCCCATTCTTGGAGACACAAGGTCCTACACATTAACAAGCCCCACCTGATAAAGAGTGTGTCTTAGAGCAAGTGTAAGAATATGAAGGACTCACCTCCACAGAGGCTCAGGATATCAATATGGTTCTCACTCTAGAGGATCAAGATGACCTCCTATAAGTAGTCATAGAAGTATAAAAATAGAGGCAACATTAGGAGGGTCATAAAAATGAGGAGACACAACTGCACAATGAGTACATAACATGAGAGTATGAAGCACAAATCCAAGTATAAATTAATGCACTCAAGGAGGCTGAAGAGAAAAAAGGGTTGAGGAGGAGAAAGTGTTCCTTGAAGAAAAAAATAGGTAAAAAGAACAACTAGCCCTCTGGAAGTCACAAGAGGAGGAGACCGAGAAGAAAAAGATAGAAGATGCCCACTAAAAAAATGCAAAGACAACGGAGAAAAGGTTGCGAGAAGAGCTCAAAAAGAAGGAAGAGCTTTAAAAACAACAGGAGGAAGAAAACAAAAGAAGGGAAGAACACGCTAAGGCACAAGCAAAAACTAGATCCATCAAAACAACCATAAACTTGCTATCTAATAGCCCAACACCACTTCCACAACATTCATCTTCACAACCCAAAAAATCATAAAACCACAAGTGTCCACCTCCCAGACATACAATAGATCAAGGAGAAACAATGTTTGCCTCTCAAGACATAAAAAAATAGCACTCAATGCCCTATCTGATCTTCCATAATGGTTGGTAGTCGGGTTCAAAAGCAAATGAAGGTCGAAGCATCAAAAGGTGTTGCTCTAGGATCTCATGCCCAATCTCATGCCTCTAAAGAAAGTGAAGAAGGCAAAATATGTGTTTACCACGAGCAAGAATGTCCAAGGCAAAATAGTGGCATAGGTTTCCATTGCACCCTTGAATAAGGATCAAACATAAGTCACCCCTAGAGATTACAGGCCCACCCAAATTAATTTGGGAAAGTGGACTAAGTGGGGAGAACTTGATAACCTTGATGATACCACCAACACGGTGTAGAAGAGGGTGGAGAAAGAGTACAAGATAAAGAAGGAGCTAAGGCCAAGTTAGACCAGTTTGAGGGGCTTCTCCTGGAATTAGTTGTCCCCATCTCCTCACATGGCCCCAGTGCATCTACCTTGACATCCTTGGTGCGAGAAAAAATGAATTATTTAAAGAAAATGAAGAGAAAAGCCCTCATTATAGACTAGGCAATTTGTGAGCAGGTAGAGAAGGTCTATGGCTCCCTCTCCAAGTCCATTGGATATTATTTTGAAGCAACAAGGATTTACGGTGATATATGTGATGATGTAAGTCTGTGAAATGTTAAAATTGTCAAGTATGATAAATAGATAAAGGGCCTAAAGAAGGTTTTCAAACTTGATAAAGATGAGAAGATTGCAACTAATATCCTTGAAGATGACGATGAAGATTTTGCAAATCTCAACCTCTGGAAGCTCGGTTCAAGGTAGATATCATGGACCTCACTCGAAATATTGTCATGAAGCACTCTCCATTGGTGCAAAAGAAGGCCTCATTATTTGCAACATACATACTACATACAAAGGGTTCCTACCCGGATAATGGTTAAGGGAGCACAATTTTGGATTCTTTGTTAGCCAATTTTGAGGAACTGATGAAGGAACTTTTTGGTCCTCTCAAGTTTAAGAAACAAGTCATGGAAGATTGTTTGGGTTTAATTTTTCCCACATATAAGACTCAAATAGTCTCTACAAAGATGAAGGAGTGCACAAAGCAAGTAAAAGAAGTGCTATGGTAGGATAAGTTTTGGATACAGCAAGTTGAAAGCTCAAAGGACGAGTCTGTGGAGACTTGTATCTGGCACTTCAAAAAATACAAAGCAGCCACTCTAGGGTGAATGACCCCTACATTCTTTATTATTTTATTCTATAATCTTTGAGTCCAAAGGGACTCTGGGACTTCAAAACCCCGAATTCACTGTGAATTCTAGCATTCTTTCATTCTTTCAAATGTCACATTGAGGGTAGACCTACCACAACATACATCGTGTCACCCACATTTAAGTGTCCTACAATATAGGTAGGGTTCCATTACATGAAAAGTATAGGTACCATTAGCAAAGGAAGTGACAATTAGGAAGGACGTTCTGCATGTTCCATCTACTATGCTGACTGAACACTATTTTTGCATTTAAGGTAGCGTACGGGTAGATAACAAGGGATAGACTACTGATCCAATATTAATGACACAAATATGCTATCTAGAAAGGGTACATGATGCATAAGAAGACTTGCATGCCAATGTCCTCCTCAAGATTTGAACCCATGGGTTCCTTCTCCTTTCTTCTTCTCTCTCTTCTTTCTTGGGATTTGTAATGTAAAGAGATTTGTTTCCTATAAATGTAACATTTCAGGTCATAATTATGGTCTGCAAAATTGACGATTTTGAGGCAACATAAGAAATAATAGAATAGTATTAGCTTTCAAACTCTTGCCTAAGTGATAGTATGGATCTCTTTTCTCCCTTAGAGTTGTGTATAACGAACCAATGATAGATGGAATAACTATTGATGAACAATGCAAGAACAATGAGTTATTTTGCTACTGTGCGCACACTTGTTTATTGGTAAATTGTATCATTATCATTTCATGGTGTCCTTTGCCTAGGAACATTTGGAGTCCTTTGTGTGAAATGTTGTTAACAAATATAATATGGAATGAATCTTGTTTCCTTGATATGTAATGATTGATGATCATATATGTTAGTGTTGTGTTGCATTGTTCTTGGGTTTAGTTGATGATTTGATATGACATAGTGATAATAGTATAGTTTTGGTTGGTTTCTAACCCTGACCTATCTTTTACTATTTATTTTTTTATTTATTCTAAAGTTTACTCTCAGAAATCCATACCTTCCCAAACCAATAGGCATCTTGAACAAATAGTTGTGTGCCCAACTTAGTTATTTGACATTGTTGTGTCTCGACATCCAGGTGCTTGGGAGGATAGGAACCCTAATTCCTCCCTCTTTCAAGTTGAGTTGGTAACACCCAACTCATCTCCATGTTGGCCTGTGCACAAAAGCCTCATCAACACTTTCCTTTTCAACTAGAGCTCTGAAAATTTTAAAATTTTCAAATGCCTCATATTTTTCTTTAAGAAAAGTAACCGAATTTATCCTAGAAAAATCATCCACAAATAACATGAAGCATCTTTTCTTTTTTAATACTTTGGTTCTTGTAGAACCACAAAGATATGTGTGAACTAGCTCTAAAGGCCGCAAACTTGTATATTATTTTGATTTAAAACAAACTATTGTTTGTTTTCCTTGGCACTCTTTACAAACAATATTCTTACGCTTAACAATTTTAGGCATATGTCTAACAGAATTTGAAGTACTCATTTTGATAAGATTGCAAAAATTTATATGTGCTAGCCTTTTATGCCATAGAAAACTTTTTTCATATTGACTTATTAAACATTTTTTACCTTTAACTTCTCGTAGTTCATACACATTGCTTTTCTTTTTCTTCTCTTTAGCTACTAAGTTTCCTAAATGATTTCTTCTAACTTCACATCCTTTAGCATTAAAGACCACATAGTAACCGTTGTCACAAATTTGGCTAACACTTAACAAAGTATATTTAATTTCTCTACATACTAGACATTGAGAACTGTTAGAGATCCATTAATGCTTAAGTTATCTTTACCTATAATCTGCATGGATGATTTGTCTCCAAATTTTATGGCACCCCCATTCTAATTAGTGAAAGTGCTAAATTTCCTCTTATCTCCTATCAGAAAGTTGTTTAAGATTAGAAAGTGAAGTAGTTCATTTAAAGAACTTACTTTTTTAAGTTGTTCAAGTTACTTTTTTAAATCAACTACTTCACTTTCTAATCTTAAACAACTTTTGATTTCAACACAAGTTCTGAATGGATTTCATTGATTTAACTTTTACCTTCCTCAATTTTGGTTTTCAGATTGATGATCATCTGATTTCTTTCTTCAAGTTCTCTTTTCAATGTATCATTTTTCTTCACAATATATGAATTATCTTTCTTCAATCTCTTGATTTCCTCTAGAGCACATAATAACTCCCCTTCAAGACTTATCTCACTATCTTCATCATCTTGGTGTTCTTCGTCACTTTGATTAGTATTGAGAGGTCCAACAACCATGAACAAGGTTTCAGTCTCTAATTCTTCACTATCTTCTGAGTATGAATTGTCTTCTTGAGCACACATTATTTTCTTCTTTGTGAAAACACACTTTTTGTGGGGATTGACCTTTATTCTTTTTAAAACTTCCTACATTTTCTTGATCATCCTTAGCATAAGGACAATTAACAGAAAAGTGCCAAAGTCTTCCACAATTGAAGACTCGAAGAGTAACTTCCCTCTGTGCTTGCCAAGACTTCTTTTCAATTTCTTTACCAAGTTTGCCAAATCTTCATCCACATCACTATTTGATTTTGAGCTTTCCTCTTTTTCCATTTTAATAGCCTTAAATGTTGTCTCTCTCTTTGTGTCTTCTTCACTACACATTCTGGTTTCATAAGCCATTAGAATACCATGTAATTCATCAATTACAATTATGTTAAGATCCCTTACTTCTTCTATAGCAGAAATTTTTACATTATATTTTGGAAGTAGAGATCCTAAAACCTTTTACTACAACAAATCTTTTAACTTTTCATCAAACCCTCAAATAGCACTTGCTATTTCATCAACTCCAAGGAGATAATATGGAATTCTTTCTTCTTCTCTCATTTTCAAAATTTCAATCTTAGCCTCATAGGTTTGCAACTTTGTTTGCTTCACTTTGTCATCTCCTTCATATATGTTCTTTAGTTTGTCCCACATTTCCTTGGCAATCTAGGAATGCATTACTTACACAAACTTAGTCTTAGACAACAACACGAAATAGAATTTTTAGCCTTAGCATTATTCTTATAATCTTTCTTATTAGAAGGATGGCTTAGGCATTGTATAACCATTTTCAACAAACATCCAAACATCAAACCCTATACAAGTCAAGTAGTTTTTCATTCTTGTGCTCCAAAAAGTATAATTGGCGCCATCAAGCAAAGGTGCCTTATTAGATGAATATCCTTATAGACAAGCCATGTGTTCTTACTTCAAGACATATTTAGATTGATTAAGGTCTTTTCCAAAAACCTTGCTCTGATACCAATTATAGAACACAAATTTACTACAATCCTTCGATGAATTGCTTTTAATTAAATACTAAAATAAAAGCACCAAACTGAAATCTGAAAAGAAACACCACACAATAAAGACAATGTACAAGAGTTGATGTGGAAACCTAGGATAGGAAAAAACCACAGTGAGAAAGACTATTAGGATCTACTATCATAATCCAACGTCGCAGTTTGAAGAATTACAATCTTTAGAGCACCAACCCAAGGTATCACCAAATACCCTTACGTGAGCACCAACTCACCAATAACTAGATCACCCACTCAAAATGTACAAGAATTAAAAATACAATTCTGTAATTCCCCTTTTAAAATTTTGAATGAACCGAGGTTATGATGCAACGAGACAATTTTGATCATTTCTCTGCAAAATGACTTCAATCTGAAATGCTAATAACTCCTTTTTAAACTAATTTCTAACAAATATAATCAGAGGATAATTTCTGCCCATTTATTCCAATCTGGAAATAATTAGAAGTCTTCTGCAAACTATAAACAATAAGGAAGAATATATCTGCATGTGTATCTTATTCTGAAACACACTTTGATTTAAATTGTATCACATCCGAATTCAGAGTTTGAGCATTGTATCAAATCATTACTTTTAAGCAGCTTTCTAAACAAATTGTATACCTAATATTCACTTTCAGTTATCTTTCTTCTACCTCGGAATTTAGTACTCACAATTTTCAACAGTCTGCATTCTCTTTGCTGCAACTTTTTACTATTATTCATTGAAATGTATAACATTTTGAAGCACCCCACACTCATAACACTGTTTTCATTCTTCAATCATAGTTTCATGTTGACAACACTTTTCTTCAGCCTTTGATGAAAGCTTTACATTTTACTCATTCGATCACCACATCACATTTCACAAATTCAATGTATCTATAAATAGAGAATTTGGTTTATCTCTATCAAATATGCAAGTAGTTAGAAAACCACCGAATAGGGTTGGTTTTTATTCGTTGCAACTTCTTCAAACAAATATTGGAATATCAATGCATCAATAAATCAACCTTCGCAAAACATTTATTTGAATCACAAAGAGCAACTACTTTATAAGCCACATGTCAGAAATTGAGAGTTATAACCCTTTGGTAATAAGATAAGATATTTGTATTAAGTAATTTAACAGGTCCTTACTTTTAATTGTATAAATAGGTTTATATAAAATTCCATATTTTCTACTATGTGATAGGATTTATTTTATATATTTCTATTAAAAGTAACATTTAGAAATTTTTAAAGGATTCTAATTCTTAAAAAAAAAGAAAGATAAGATGGAATAGACATGGAAGTCCAACCAAACAACAAAAGCCAACAAGAAAGATTTAATATTTCTTCATCTTTGTTTAATATATAAATAAAATTGGGAGATTCTTAAACTAAGCACAAAGCATCAATCTTACAACCAATATTATTTAAATACAAGCATTAGTGAAGTCGTAATTTAAGAATTCCCTCACTTTCAACATCAACAACTACATGAGCTTTCATCTGCAATCTTATCATTCCAAATTAATGATGAATAATAAAATAATCCAACATATTTGCATTATGATTTTGTGCAAACATTTTCCAACAGATTTGTTCTTTGTTACCTTTAAAATCAATAAAGGAAACGTCTTAGTATCTTACAAACCAATCATCAAAGAATGTTGGGCTTAAAAATTTAAGAGGAACTTTACATCATGTCTTAGTCTAGAATTTCTGTGCTGGATTGAACACCCACAGTTCTTCATATCGACACAACCAAATATTTTATGTCCAAAAATTGATGGCTTTCTTCAAGATAATAATGAAGGGATTGGATAACCACTTCTGGCTTGGATCCATTCATCATTTTTCATTTATTTTATAAAATAAAACTTAATGCTACAAGCCTAACAGCTGGTATGATACTCTGCTCTGTTGAAGTCAGAAATCTTCTTCTGTCATTGGTAATTGTATTTTTGCTCCTATTATTTTCATATAAGCATGGTAGACTGTCTTCATTCAAAACAATTGCTGATTGTAACTCAAAAGACATCAATAATTGCAGTTATGCCTTCATTATTTTCAGTCATTACAGACCAATATCGTTTGATAGCTAGTCGCTTGTTTGGTATTTCCATGTACCTGAAGTCAATCCAAATCAACAGGAACCAGGAATCTAAAATAATGTAACATGGAAGCATCTACTTGTACATGGAATGCACTTAGCATTCCTGCCAAACAAGAAAAGTTATCTTCCCTCGCAGGTTAAAAAATGATATTTAAATTTACACATCGGTTCCTACTTTGTATTTCTGAAGGACAAATGTTGAATAAAATTTGGAATATTCATTCCACAAATTTGTAAGGCTTGCACCAGATAGTTCCACAGCTAGGACAAAAGTTTACTTGATCTCTGGAAATAATGAATCACAAGGAATGCAAGTAATAATCACATTTCAGCTGTCCCTAAAACAATCATGAGTTTCGTGGATCACCATCTGATTCTTCAATCGTCAAGGATCATCAAGGCACAGATTAATTACTTGATCCTAAGACAGCTTCACTGGTACAGCCTATTTAAAGATCCGTAAGGCATGTTGAAATTCAAATTGTGCAGGGAATTATAATGACTACCAATAAAACCAATGTTGGTTTTGAGTTTTGCCTGCACAGCCAAGCACCCTATAAGAGGAAAAGAAACAGCAAAATAATAAGTCGGTGGAAGATCAATCAGAAATAAACACACAAAAATGTCGGTATAATTGTTTCCAATGAGCTCACCACTAAATCTCACCTAAACTTTAAGTTGAAAAGCTCACTCTGCATTTTCATCTTAATTCTCCTCATTGCTGTTCCAAATTTGCAGGGCAATCAACATTAGATCAAAACCTTCTAATTTTATAAAAGCAATGCAAAGAAATAGAAACAAACAAATCTACATTATACAGGTGTGGCTTTTGTCTGAATAGAAACAGACAAATCTATATTATATTATTCATTGTGCTAAATTCTTAGAAAAAATATTGTGCAGGATGAAAAGTTGGACATCCAATAATTTTCCATTAGAAAGTTAAAATATGTAAAAGTGATTTTCCAATATAAATTTACAGTTTTACTATTAAATAATGTAAATACATACTTTTGAAAAACATCCTCATAGAAGTAAATAAAATTTGGTCTAGAGCTGTATATTGGAATTCATACATGCAAGCCTACTTTGAGTTGCTTCATGGAAATTCATGGACACTAAAGGCTCTTGTGAGCTCTCATTTCAAAATAAATAGCATGAAGACAGTGCATTGCCTGAATAGCGTTGAGCTTTTTAATCTTGGATAGGAACTTCCGCACAGGTTAGTGTGAACATGAAGTGGTTTGAGTTGTACTATTTTGCGTTTCAATTTTAGTCAAAAGTTAAAGAGTATCTTATTTAGCTAATTAAGTCTAATAAAGTAGTTTGACTTATCCTCGAACTCATCTTCATCTAAATAGCAGGAAGAAAGGCACAAAATAGAAGAAATATATACAGTGGCAAAATACTGTGCAGATGTCTTGTGAACAATGTGCGGAGGTTTTCTTGTAAGTTTTTCAAAGAGAATGAAAAGATGATTTGATAGTGTAATTATCTGTGTATTTGTTTTATGTTTTTGTTGTTTGAAGTTCCAAGATGAAATGTTGAGGAATAACTTTTGCTTATAGAACATTAGGTCAGCAGTCACCTTGGTTGAAACTCTTCCACAGATAAGATATAATTTGGTCTGAATTCCCATTGCAATTGATGAGACAAAACACTAGCAATCAAACTTAATGCAGCATAGAACAGAACTCAAATAATTTTGAAAGAAAAAAGATAAATAAATGAAAGTACAAAAGGGCAATCTCAGTGGGAGAGATATATGCCTTGAGTCTTAAATTCTTTATTCAAAATTTGCCTATTATAAAGCTTTAAATTTTGACATCGAAAAATTAAAAGTACTATATTAAGGGTTTTTCTTGAAAACCTGCCATTGTTGTGTGTCCTTGGAAGCAAAACTGCACTATCAATCAACAAGGGCAAAAAAATAGAAAACAGAAACTACTTGTTGGAGTTCAATTGAAGTGACAGTGCCACTTGCTAGGCTCACAACACCTTGATATTACGTTGAAATCTGAACTTTGGATTTGCACTATGTTGTACCAAGTTTCCAGGATGCAGGGAAGAGGGGACACATTTAAGGAACGAGATTTTTTGAGGTCATTTTTAGAGACAGTGGAGTACAACAAAGGGGACAGCTGTGTAAAAAATATATATACATTATAGAATCATTCATCATATTGACATATACATTATAGAATCCTTAAAGCACAACAATCTTCATGTTCTCAAATCTTGGATGCATTCTTGTGAATAGCAAGGTTCCACAGGGACGGGGTACTTGAGTACTTAGGGTACGGGTATGGGTACGGCTATTTTTCAAAATAGGGGATTTGGGTACCTCAAAAATGTTTTTTAATATAATTCAATATTTTACAGAAAATCTGAAAATATGAGTCATGACAATGAGTTTTCAAAACAAGAACAGTGATAAAGTTTGCAGATGTAATGTATTGTTTTCAGTTTCAGATTTGCAATATGTTTGTAATAATAATTTATGCTAAATGTTTAGATGCATAATAGAGAAGGCAAACTTCAAACATGAACAAGAAGATCATAAATCATATAACAATGACATATTGCAAATGATAAACTTCTGACTTGAACAGTGATGAAGTTTACTGTTAATCAATATTATATCAAAGTTCCAAACTGATTATGTATAAAATTAAGCATGATAAACAGCAAGGTAATACACAAACAAAAAACTGAAACAAAAATCAGAAATCTTAATCAGGGTCCTTAGCTATGATGCACTCCAATGAGTACCTTGTACTTGGGTACGTGTACGAATACCCAGTGTGCGTCCTAGGTGTATGGGTACGTGTACCCATGCAACATAGGTGAATAGTTAGTCTATCTTCATTTAAGCCACAATAAATTTCTCAAAGAATGTATTGTTCAGAGTATAAGACCTAAGGAAACGTCCCCAAGCTGTCCCATCCCCAATACATCCCCTGTATGGGAACACGAGCGAAAAATCCCAAGGACATGTCCCCATGCAACAGAGGATTTGCATTAAAAGGCTCAGATCATAAATTATTTTAATGTCTGTGACTACATGCAAGAGCACTCCCAAAGCCAAAATCACTCAAAAGGGCCCCAAACAGGAATAACAAGAAAATGTAAAGAATGTTGTGAATAATTGATTTTCCAAAAATTTAAAAATTCTATCAAGAACCAATCATTTGGGTCACATGAACTGCTTTCCATATAGCATTCTTCCACATTTTTGATGATGGTGTATGGCCCATATCACAAACCTGTGAGCTTCTTCTTTGAAGCATTTAGCCACTTTTTCCAAAAATGCTGATTAGCAAAACCATGTTGATTGTGACACTGCTTGTATTTTTACTAGTCCAATAAACAAATCTGTAAGCATGCTATTGAATGTGTCAATTGCTACATCATTGGGGGCCAATGGTTGAAACCCAAAGCATACTTAAAAAGGGCTAATATCCAGTGGATTTGTGAAAGGATTGCTTGTTGTTGTGTTGGACATATCAATGGACCTCATCCAGCACAGAGATGTTTTGAATGGTACATCCAAGAACCATCAGAATCAGGGAATGGAACAGATATTTGTCCATCTGCCTAGAAATGGAACACACAGGACAGCATCAATTTTGCGTCCATCATGAACCATAATGAAGACCAAAAAATTCAAAGGAGCATGCTCTCATTGTTTTAAGTAATGACTTGCGGCAAACCAAAATGGATCCACATTCACAAGGAAGTGTTTGGCAGTTTCATCTTAAAAAGATTCACTTTTTTCTAGGGCATCAAAACTATCACTTGAAGAATCTATCAACCATAAGAAAAACACAATCAAGAGCATCCGTTAAATAGAATTCATTGAGATGGATTTACACATAGTTACACCGTCATCAGAGATAGGGGGACAAGTTTCTAGGACGGGGGGACATAGGGGCCCCAATTTTGGGACAGTAGGGGGAGGGAGGGGGTGTATATACTATATACTATACATATAGTACTTAAAATGCTAGTTATGAAAATATGTAAAAGACATAAACATGTAAAATAGTAAATTACTAAATATTTGAACAATAAACATTGAACATTGAAGTATTCAATATCAAATTACTAATTAGAAATTAGAATACTCAATACTACACAATGATAATGACAAAATTTTATATTATCAAATCAGCAAATGGAAGAGTTATATTATATCATATGATATCAAAAGTATCTGATCATAAAGATGATTACAATGAGTAACATGATATCAAAACAAGTACAAAATCAAAATGTCAAAATGACAAAATGTAGTGAGGGAGGCCTCTAATCATCCCTCAAGAGGTCGGCAAACTCCTCACCACCGGAACTACTAGACTCTCCAAGGTCAAGAGCCACCAAAGGAACACCCAACCAGCCCTGCATCTAAACCATCCTCATCCTCATCAACTTCGGATGGTTCCTCTAGCTCTACATCCCATCGTGTTGTTGGGCTCTCCTTGTACACATGTGTCCTACGGTCAGTGATACGCAAGGTACTATGTACAACCACTAGCTTCTCTGCTCTCTTAGAGGTAAGTTTGCTCCTCTTGAGAGAGTGGATGAAGTTATAAGTAGACCAATTCCTCTTAGAAGTTGAAGAACTAAAAACCTGAGACAACATATGAATGGCTAGTGTGGTAGTCGTTGATTTCAATCCATGACAAGTCCACCACAAAATCGGATCCTCCTGTGCCATAGTTTATAACCCCTAGGAGTAGAAAATTATGTCCACTCAGTGCAAAGTGCGAACCTTTCCAGCAGTTTCAGAGTCATACATCCTATCAACGCACCTTAAGATCCCTTCCTTCACCTCATCATCCTAAATCGGTGTAACTCTACCATGCCTAAGCATGTACCACTTCGAATTCAATGCATAAGCAACCATGTGCAAAGGAGAATTTAGGATTTCCCATGTGCACTGAATAATAGGCCGAATGTGCTCATTGAAGAATGTTAAAGTGGGCTCCTCTTGCACAATTGCCCTCATCTCGCCAAGTATAGAATCAGTGCACTCATACACCTCTCCAAGGTTAGGTGCATCCCCATGCCTATATCTGATGACTTGGAAAATTGGAGTGATGGTAGAGACTATGTATTTTGCATCACTCTTCACTATCTCCTTCACCCTCCTCCCCTGCTCTATCTTGGACCCATCCCACTGATTCCACTCATTCGTCATAGCCTTGAGTTGGAGTGGCTCTTGCAACTCAAGAATTCTCTCCAAAAGAATGAAATAGGATGCATATCTGGTCTCAATTGGTTTCAATAACTCCTTCACGAAGCTCCTGAAGAGTGCATGTGAAGTGCAATGGTTGTAGGTATACATCTGCACATCTCTAGCATCACTGACCACTCCTCTAATCCAGTCAATCTTCCCCATGTCCTTGAGTGCATTGTTCATGGCATGCACACAACATGGAGTCCACAAAATATGTCTGTGTTACCTCAATAAGCTTCCCTATAGCTCTGCACACATGTGTTGCATCTGTCAATACCTGGACCATATTTTGTGGCCCAATCTCCTCAATAGCTATCTGAAGGATGACAAACTAAAAAATTGGCATCCTTTTGATGCCCTGAACAATCAACCACCCTAAGAAAGAATGGGCCCTCTGAGCATGTAACTATGATATTGATGAGTGGACAATGCTTAATGTCCGTCCACCCATCCATAATAATGTTGCATCCAGATTCCATTATGCCTCATGGTCTCCATCAATGAACTGATCTTGGCATACTGGTTATCCAAGATAGTGGTCCTCAATTTGTGCTCACTTGATGGCACAAATGATAGTCCTCCCCACTTCGCCACCATCGACATCATCTCCTTATAATGAGATGGAGCTACATAATATGGGATGCCATTGGCCAAAAAGAACTTGCCAATGGAATCATCTGTCTGCTCTCTCAAGTGCATGTTAAACAAATCAGCTATGGGGTTACTTTTAGTTTGCACTTTGTGTTTCCCCTTGCCTTGTTGTGATTCAATCATAGCACTATAAGTAGATGAAGGTCCTGAGGCTGCCTCTGACACTGTTGCTTCCCTCTGATGCGATCTAGGAGTAGAAATATGTGGCTGCCCACATATTTGCTGCTCATGCATCTGTTGAGTAGTCTAGATTTGTTGCCTACCAGACAAGGTAGTAGGCATTGCAATTCCCAAGTCATCTGGAACACCCCAAAGCTTGTTGAACTCAATTTCGTAATGCAGATTTTTAGCCTACTTCCAAAATTCACATGCTCCCACACCTTTTCCTAGCCAAAAGAGGAAGTGTGCATTAACTCTAGTGATGCTCCCAAACCATTATGTACCACAAATGTTGCATTTCCATTTCCTTGTGCCACCACCTGATGGTGTTGGGGTTGTTAATCTTGTTGCAAACTATCTAAGAGGAGATTTTAGATAATGACCCCTAGCCCACTCTGCCAAAAGTGTGGAGGGGCAATCAGTAGCAAGTGGTGCACTAGCTATGGAACTAGTTTGCGCTTCCGGATTTGACCATGCTCACCATCCTCATTGGTCTCATCGTCATGCTCAAGTTCATATTTTGATTGGCTTGCACTATGAGAATGAGTTTCCATCTCATTCTCACTCATTTCATGACACTATGGGAGCTCATTTTGAGACTGCATTTCACAAAATGAAAAAAAAAATCAATAAACACAGTTTCAGCCTATGCCCTACTTTAAAATTAAAAAATAAAACTCTATATTTTAACAAATTGAAATTTTAAATTGTAAAACAAAATCTAATTATCTAAATTAATTTACAAAATGAAACAAAAATTTAAAAATGAAATAACTATAAGAAAATGAAACAACAAGAAATGTAAAAACAATGAACATTGATTAGAAAATCAGAAAATAAAATAAAAAATCAGTTAGAAACCCTACCTTTTACTTGGAAACTCTCTTCAACAAGGTAAAAAATCTTCCTCCTCTTCTTCTTGCTCCTTGCCACTCCTCTTTCGCTTGCAATCACTCTTTTCACTCTTCCAATCACTCTTTTCTCAACTCTTCACTCTTCTTCTTGCTGTTGCAAAAAAATAGAAATGAAAATGTGAATACAAATGAAGCTTGGAAGCCTTTTGAAGGGATAGAAGACAATAGATGGGCTCCACATACCCCTAGGGTTCGAATAGAACCAAAGAACAAATTTAAAAATGTGTTTTTTTAAGTCACTTTAATGGCTTATCGTGACAGGGGAAACTTGGGTGTCCTCGAAATGCTCAAGGGATGTTGTTGCATCCCCCTCAACATTCCGAGAACATCCCCGCATTTCCAACAATGGGCAAAGTTTCTAGAGGCGTCATTGGGGACACCAGAACGTCGTCTACGCGTCCCCGTTGCGTCCTTGTTCTAGGAATGCTTGGGAATCAGGGGGGGACACATCCCAAGGTTCATTGGATTTACAAGACTTGTCAGTAGTTAGCAAAGTTGTGTTAAGACCCTACTTTTGATTGTCCAGCTTTGCAATTGCTAAGACAACCAAGAATTATTGTACAACATGACATCATGACAAAACTTTGGCTAGTACAAATGTAAATCTTCAACTATCTTCAACCCAAGTGATATTAATCCTAGCTCCAATAGGCCTCATAGATCAATTTTAGACAATTTCTAATAGAGACAAAATTGCTCCATATGGCACAAAAGCAAATCCTGCAGATTGTAATCAAGAACTATTCTGGTTGTAAATATATGGTATGTGTCAACAATGTCAAGATCTTTGACATGAAATTAAGCCCACTTTGATATCTCATGCCCACAAAAGTCAAAGAACATCGTCACTGCCACAAATTGAGGTTGACTTAGGCAGTCAGCAATATAATTCCAACTTCCCTTATTTTGGATGTTGAGGTGGAACAGTCACAAATAGGTAGAACATCTTTTCTAACGATCATTCTACAACTTACTCTGATGAGCACAAATTATAAAGGCTTGTGATCTATGATATGATTGTGCCTTACCCAAATGTAACAATAATGTAGAGCTCTTTGCCATACATCAAATACATGTTCAGTATGAAAAAAGTCTTAATATGGTGGGCAATTAGGCGCCCAAGCTAGGTCAACGCAACACCAAGTGCATACTTACCCTTTGACTTCAACAAGAGATTATTTTAGATTTGATAGGACAAAGACAAAGTTGAACAAAACCTTTCTTCACTAGCACAAATGATTGATGTTGTGCTTTTGTACAAATAAACATGGTTTTGAAACCATCCATTAACTACTTCAGAGGCAATGCAATATGGGACAACCTAAGCATGATATTTTAGTAGAAGTTGGTCAATCCTAAACTCACTAAAGTTGCTTATCCTAGCTTGTGCAATTGGCCTTTTCGTAAATCTACCTACACAAGTCATTAATCAAAATGTAATATATTTTTGAATGAATAAAATGTGAGAGGGCTCTCACCCCTCACTTTAGCCACAAAAAAAACACATTGGGTTGTGAGTCTTTCAGGCTAGCTAATCTCTAATGACCCATTTTTCCTTTCAGTTGATGAATACATCATCCTTGTTGATGACCTACCCTAGACATTAGATCATGTCCATGCTGAAAAAACAATTCATCAACTTGTGTTGAAGCAAGATATGTTGTTGGTTCACATTCAAGTTCAACAATTAAGCCAACGTTTCTCCCTACTTTATTAAAATAACTATAATTTGTATTTTAAAAATATACAGAAATGAGAACACATCTAATAGTGATAAATAATAATTCAATCTCAAGTATCAAATCAATAAACATTGTATTGCTCTTTGTCAAGAGCATTAATGCCATCAACTAGTTTGTTGGAACCACAAGTGGTCCAACTGCCATTTCCATGTGCTCCACTATGCAAGTTCCATGTAGCATTCTCATGCTCCTCATCCTTGACCAAGATTGAGGAGATTTGTACAGCAAAAGTATATTCCAAATGACATTCTCAAGGGCTACATGCCAATTCCTCATCACCCCCTATTTGTCCTTGTCTTGCTTATGTGAGAGGTGGTGCAAGTTGGAAAGAACATAAACTCTTCTATACCCTTTTTTGTCCATCAATACACCCTTCTTTAACTTCACCCTCTCAAGCAAATAGTAGGAGATACAAAGGTGTGATCATCACATTCCACTATTCAACTATTGTTTGCACTTCTTTTCAAATGTTTATAACAGTCTTTTCTCCTTAGCTTCCAGCCCCATATTTGTTTTATCATGGAGTCGATTTCATCATATATATTCCCTAAACATTGCTGATATTTAACCTGGATGATTGAAGCTCTCTTTGTATTACCACGGCATTTAATGTCTCTCCCACCTATTCCTACATTTCAAAGGTTGTTAATTACAATGGCACTCAATACCTCTCCCATCTTTACAAGTTGTCTCTAAACAATTGCATGTGAGGTAGATTGAGTCTCCACAATCTACATGTTGTTAAGAAAATTATCACACATTAAAAGTAGATGTTGTAAGTATTAAAAATGCAGATTAAAATTTCATAGCAAATTCAAAGTAGATTTAAAAAAGACTTACATTCAACAACTTACTTGGAGAACACGAAGATTCATGTTGACATTTGATGATCATCACAAACATCAAAATCTCCTTGGTGGCATTGTAGATGGCTTGTGGCATATGTGTCAAGCTTCTGCAACATCAATTATAGTGAATGGACAACACCGGGTATCCAGAATATGTGCTCATATCTTGCCTCAATCGACAACCCTGCAACTTTGTAATTCTTGGCATTGTCTATTATACCTTGGACCATATTTTGTGGCTCCCCCATCTCAATCAACTCTATCAAGATGTTCACAATGAAACATGTGTCCTTCAATTTGCCCTCATAGTCAAACTACCTTTGAAACAAAGCCCCTTGAGGCCACAATTCAAAAATATTAATTAGGGATCTATTTTTGCAATATTTGCATCCGTAAAAAGAGATGAACACTCACATTTCAAGTCTTGAATTCCTATTGGTGGCAATTAAGTATCTACAAAATTTATTTCCTTGGCCAATAAGGTGATATGTACCCTTTCATAGCTAGGATCTATATATCTTATGGGTGCCTCATTAATCAGCCTCACCATTTCACACCAATATTAATTACAATGGCACTCAATACCTCTCCCATCTTTACAAGTTGTCTCCAAACAATTGCATGTGAGGTAGATTGAGTCCCCACAATCTACATGTTGTTAAGAAAAAAAAAATCATTAGGATAAATGACACAATGTGCTCATTAGTGATTTTTCTCACTACAAATTGAATGCCCTTCTCTATGAGCTTTCATCCCTAGTTCTTTTGCAAGAAAGAAGGGCTATAATCTTTCTTGGGAAGATGGTGTTGCAAGTAATGAATGTGGAAGTTGTTATTGGATTAGTAGAGGGTTACCATATAGAGGCTTGTGAGATCCTTTCCTCACCAAAGAATGAGATTTTGATCTAGTTCTCTTGACACTAATATCTACTTCCTCTTGCTCTTTAATATGCATAAATTTACCCCCATGGCAACTCATTTTTGTTTAGCCCATCACAAGCTTTGAATCTTTGGGCTAGCAAGTTATACAAGTGGACTTCCACTCAAGTATACACCCTCTTGGTACTAGATACAACACCAAACATAACTCCCATCTCAACTAAGCTGATCAATCACTACAGCATACCCCAATATACTGACAATGGGTCAAATTTGAAAGCACTATCAATGACTGTAAACTATAATTGTACAAACATGTGTTAAAATAGACAAATCTTGGAAAAATATAGAAAAAAAAAGACAAATGAAATCCTAATATACCATTTCAAAAAGAAAATAAAAATAAAACTACAAGTAAACTTGGGTTAACATTACTAAGTATAAGAAAAAAAGAAAAGTAAATATAAACTTTGGCTATCATTACTTTTTAAAATATAAATAACAAATCGAAAGACAAAAAAGTGGTGGCTAGAATTAAATTAAAAAAGAAAATTGAAAAATTGAAAAACATAGCACCTAACAATCCTTGAGGCATAGAAATTGCACCTTTATAATGCTTGAACACTCAAAAAACTAGCAATCCTAAGCAAAGAAGATGAGTTTTGAGTGAACAAGGAATGACAAGGAATAGTTTTGTCTATGTTGTTTGTGTTAGCGTTACGCTTTTCAGTTTTTTGTTTTTATTTTATCTTCGTTTATTGAAATATGTTGGGTTCACCCTAGCATAGACCATTCATTTAATAATGTTCTATTATAACCGATTCATTATTCTTTGTTGACATTAGGTGGCGATTTAACTTCTTGTGTTTGGTAGTTGATAATTGCATAACCAATAATAGTACATATTGTCATTTAGGAAGTAAGTTCATGTCAAGTATGTCAATTCGGCCCCTCGCTATGCTAAAAAATCGTATAAATCACTACCTATATTAAGAGTTTTGTTTATTTGGTATTTATTGTGTTGACCATCACTCCAATTATTATTTATATTTATCTATTCCAAGAATAGATTTATTAGCAAACATTCTAGTACCATTGCCCTTTGTAAACTTGGGTCATTGAATATCATCAAATACTTTAAGAAAACATGAATAAATACCTATTGGCAAAAGACATCCAAAAGATTCCAAACTAAATTGGCAAGTCAATCATCAAATTAATGGATACAAACTAGGAAAGTGAGATTGATCTTGCAAGAGACTTTAGGTCTTTGTAAACTTTACATACAAGAAAACATTCATGAAAAAGCTAAATGTAAACTACAACACAATATCATTTGGTAGTAACTAAGAGACTGACACTCTACTCAATCACCTACCCCAACTATTTGCCCATCATTATATCATATCGCAAAATCCTTGTGCCTATTAAAAATATAGGCAAAGACAAATAGAAGCTACAATGGTTAATGATTAAAAACAAAATAACACAAGCTTCATTTATTTTCAATCAAATACATCACACTTATATAGGAGTTTTACCTCATATATTATAGGAAACTCGCAAAACAACTTTCCCAAATCTATTCAGTTGTTTTAATAACTCAATGCATTCGTACCACTAAAACAATAACCTATATAACAAACCTACCAAATTATTATTTTAGGCATCCTATGATGCAATATTTCCAACACCCCCACATTGCATCATTCTCCAAATAATGAGGATAGTGAACCAACAATACTTCATGGCCACGTTTAGTAATTCATCATAAGGTGTGAGTGTATGAGTCCGGGACATACTCATCTAGCCATGGAACCAAGGATAGGGACTAGTAGATCTATCCAAGGTCTTACATCAAATTAGGGTAGGGACAAACACATCTATCCAAGGTCTTACATCAAATATGGATAGGGACAAACACATGTATCCAAGATCATAGTTTTGAGCAGAAACACACACATCCAATCATAATCACCAACTCTTGTGATTGGGGACATACACATCCAATCATACTCACCAACTCTTATGAATGGGGACAAACACATCCAATCAATTACATCATCTTGTGAATGGAAAAAAAACATCCATTGACAAACATCTAACAATTGTGATTGGGGACAAACACATCCAATCACAAATACAAACTTTTGATTTAATTTAGAAAATATATTCCTTCTCACTATTTTCCTGTCGAGGGTCTTTAGTAGCCACCTCAAAAAAGCATTCTTCATCATCATCTGCAGCCAATGCCCTATCTATATTTAGCTTGCATCAAGAAGATCCTTGGCACATTGAGTGCAATTCATAACAGTGTGTCCCTTCTTGCAATGGTACCACAAAATTCTATCCTTGATTTCCCTTTGATGTAGAAGAACTAAGTTTAGAGGAATGGTTAGGCCTATTTTCTCCATCCATTGCAGTTTCTTCTATAGTTGAGATAACTTTTTTAGCTCCTTCATCAATCAAAGTAAATTCATTTTTTCTAAGGTAGCACCTACTTTGTTTAATGTGGAAAAAATGTTTCCATAACTAGGAGGCATGCTATTTAACAAAACAGATTTTAAATCGTCATCATCTACTTTAGCATTAATCCTAGCCAGTTGATTTAATAGGGAGCAAAACTTACTGATATGTTAAACAATGTTATCACCTTACTGATATGTTAAACAATGTTATCACCTTCCATCATTTTTAACCCAAACATTTTTTTCTTTAACTCATCCTTGCACTTGTTGCTTTTGATCCAAAAAAGAAACCATTCAAGTTATCCCACACTTCCTTTAAGGTCTTTGTTATTGCATTGGTGGAGGTATGCATCTGACAGTCCAAGACAGTCAAAGCTATTGCTCTTCGATCTTTCACAATCCATTTTTTGCTTCCATCGATATCAATTGGCCTTCTTGTTGCTCCACTAACTATCACACAAATCCTTTTCAATAAGGATCAACTGTAATTTGATTTGCCATGTATGAAATTCTGAACCCTCAAAATTTTCTATCAATATACTATTTTTCTCCATTTTAAAAAATACTATTTGACTCCCCTGTAATCTAAATAATAATGGTGTCAAATTCCATTGATAATGCACCTTAACAGTTTTACAAATTATTCAAATAATCTTTACAGACTTTAAAAAAAAATACTTTGCAACACATCACCTAACATTAATTTAGAAACACCACATTGTGAAAAAAGGAGGATGTGATTTGTTTCACTACAAACACTGCGGCTTTTTCCTTCAATATTCATTATTTGCATAATCTATGCTATTGTATTATTTTTGCATGTGCCTTCACCATGGGACTGCTTTTCAGAATGTTGAACACCAGTGTAATATTTATTCCTATCCTTAATACAATTCTACAATCAATGCCTGGTCTAATGACAAACCTATTCACATGAAAATCAATACAGAGGTATAACTCACCATGTAATACGAGTAGTGAACTCCCATAAGTTGCTCTCAATAAAACAGAGACCTTCCACATTGCCTGGTCAACTGAAAATGCTTTGACAATAATTTTTATTTTCCCTTTAGCATGCTGCTTCAAAATCCAGGTAGTTTGATAGCATTGGTGGTTCCTTCGGATCGAATTGTTCAAGCTGCATATAATTTCAATCCATAGTGTCAATGCTCTCTCCTCTTATATTATCTATGTACTCCACAGTAATGCATCTACCGCCGCATCTCTCAGTCTTTTCTCTATATTGTCAAGGATATCTTGAGCACGCAGACTATACCCAAGTATGATGTGTAGTTGCAGAACTAACCATCTACAATTTCTTGGTCGCGAAAAATTCAAATCTTGCCAAAACCTGTGCAGTTCCATGAATAATTAGCAGCCAAATTGCACTATGTTGGTCTCTATGTAGGTATGAGAGTTAGTGATGGACTGTAGCTTTGTGCTGATACAAGGGCAATCAAATAACACTTTAAGTGCTTGTCTTCTCCAACGCTGATGGCTATATTGGCAACACCAATATAAGATTAGAAAACAAAAACGCATGCCAGACACCTCTCACAATCCCATCAAGCTAGCATTAAACCAAATCTAGATATTGTCGATTGTGATTGCAAAGGGGGACTTCAGGACCTTTTTGAATGACTAGTCTATTTATCGTGATCAAGAGGCACACATACATCTCTACGTGCATGCAATGTTGCAGAGAAACAGATTACCCTTTGAATCCAAATAGGCGTAGGTTCATGGCAGCTCATGGGAAGCTTTTCCACCACATTGTGTGCAAAACTAGATCGAAGGCAAACCCTGACAAAATAAGGGTCATCGCAACACCAGGCAATGTGAGTGAAAAAAGTCCTTGGGCCAAAGTCAACTACTACAAAAAATTTATCATGAATTTTGCAAAACTATCTTATGCTTTAGATGTTCTAATGAGGAAAGGCGCCCCGTTTGTCTAGTTCAACAATCATGAGTAAGATTTCAAGCAACTAAAGTTATATTTAATTAGTTCACCTATCCTTAAATACCTAGATAGAGCTAAAGATTTTCATGTAGACATTGATGCTTCTAATTTCACCATTGGAGCTACCTTGGCCCATGAACTAGATCATCATGTGTGTTTTGCGAGTTGATTGTTGTCCAAGGTAAAGAAGAATTATAAACAAGAGGCTTCACCATGATTTATGCCAACAAAAAGTTTTGGTACTACCTCCTTACAAAAGCAAATTATTGTGATACAGTATTCACAAGAATTTTTCCAAATCAGGACTGGTATCTCTAGTTATTGGAAGGAATTATGTCTATTTGTACATTCTTAGACAAAAATGGTATAATCATCCTTTGAACAAATGCCTTCTGCTTCACAGTCTACAACTATTAAAACAAAAGTTTAGTTTTTCTAACAATCCAGAAACACTGGTATGTGATTGATAACAAGGGAAACAAACTGACATCTTGACATTGAAACCTAGTAATGGAATCAACTTGAATTATATACAGAACATTTCTCGCAAAACACATTATATACACCCTTCAACCATGTGGCATTTCTTCATAATCACTGCTGCAAAACTTAAGGACTTAGCACTCGTTACAGAGCTGAAACATAACTTAAAATAGTACTCAAAAACAATTAAAGACTCAGAAGCACAAGAATTTTGTTTTATATGGAGAAGTCAAGATTGAGATATGCAAAATGCAAAATGTATACTTGGGACTTAAATGTACCTTGTAAATACTCTAAAAAATACTTACGAACAAATATTACTGCTAGAAAAATGTAGTATGCATAATCTCAGAAATCAGAAACTATTTGGCATGTATAGAAATAAAGATTGGATTGCAAATCCTGATGAATTTATGACAAACAATTCGTACAAAGGTCCTGGTAATAGCATAACTAGAGGGGATATCTCCAGCACATTCATGCTTCCTCAGCATCATATTGTTTTCAAATTTTCATTTAAGAATTTGGCTACATGAGGATGTCCTTTCTGGGTTCCTTGATGGTGGTTGAAACCCTCATCATTCATCAGGCATAAATGTGTTGTGAGTAAAGAGATTTAGAGAGGTGCAAACCTGCAGAACCCTAGCCATGACCTATAATTTTGCAAGCAGAGCATGGAAATGACACTACCAGATAAAAACTTCATTGACATCGCCAAAAGTCATTTTTCTCTCGAGTACTCTTAACAGCCTCTATAGCCTATAAAAGTTGCACAAAGCACAAGAGTGGTTTCTCTTACATTACAAGGTCCATTTTTATATACCAAATAAACGTGAGGAGCTGGAAACATATGGCCTTCTAGCAATAACACAAAGTATCATACGTCAGCTAAAAATATATCTCGACGGTAACAAGCACTATCGTAGATGGAAAAAGATTTTATGGCTACTAAAACACCCATATGCATTTCTTTAAAATGGCGTAACAATGAGAGCTTTCAAAGAGATGTATCGTCCATAAGATCAGTCACATACGTACACACATATAATCTATATATAGAGACACACAAACACATATTTATATACATATACATATATATAGATACATACATATATACTATGTCACAAGGTTTGAGTTTGAATTCATATTTGGCAGCAAGAAATTCAGATGAAGTTCGACAACAAAAAATAAATTGTGATATTGCTATCAGAATTCAACTGTGTAGTTTTTTGAGTCAAACTCGTTGACCCATGTTTCATGAGTAGGTTCACACGAACCCATCTCTCATGAGAATGAATGGAACACTTAACACTCATTGCATCTAGGTGATGCTCACAGAGGTGAAGCAAGGAAGAAAATCCGTAGTTAAGCACGCTTGAGCTGGAGTGGTACTGGGATGGGTGACCTCCCGAGAAGTCCCAGTGCTTCACCTTTGTGAGCATCACCTAGATGTGATGGGTGTTAAGTGTTCCATTCATTCTCATGAGAGATGGGTTCCTGTGAACCACAACTCGTGAAACATGGGTTAATGAGTTTGATTCAAAAAGCTACACAGTTGAATCCTGATAATAATATAACAATTTGATTTGTTGTGGAAAATATCTCCTACTTATCAATTGATGAGCTTAAGGGGATTTCTAATGAATGGTTCATAAGGCACAACACTTGCTGAAAGTTTTGCAAATGGGGTTGTAAGTAGAGTGGGTTTAACCATGGAAGAAACTCCGTAGTTGCGCGCTTGAGCTGGAGTAGTATTGGGATGGGTGACCTCCTAGGAAGTCCCTGTGCTTCACCTCTGTGAGCATCACCTAGATGCAATGAGTGTTAAGTGTTCTATTCATTCTCATGAGATGGGTTTGTGTGAACCACTATTCATGAAACATGAGTCAATGAGTTTGACTAAAAAAACTACATAGTTGAATCCTAATAGCAATATCACAATTTGACTTGTTGTGGAAAATATCTCCTACTTATCAATTGATGAGCTTAAGGGGCTTTCTAATGAATGATTCATAAGGCACAATACTTGCTGAAGGTTATCCCAATGGGGTTGCAAGCAGAGTGGGTTTAACCATGGAGGAAACTTCGTAGTTAAGCGTGCTCGAGCTGGAGTAGTACTAGGATGGGTGACCTCCCAGGAAGTCTCGGTGCTTCACCTCTGTGAGCATCACCTAGACGCAATGAGTGTTAAGTGTTCCATTCAATCTCATGAGAGATGAGTTCATGTGAACCACTACTCATTAAACATGGGTCAATGAGTTTGACTCAAAAAACTACATAGTTGAATCCTAATAGCAATATCAAAATTTGACTTGCTGTGGAAAATATCTCCTACTTATCAACATAAATAAATTCGAAAAAAAATTGCCATAAAATTTACCTTATATTATTTTATTTTATTTTAAACATAAGAAATATATCCATAATATTATCAAAACAATTTAACATTGCTAAATATTTTTGTGTTGTGTATGACATTATATTCATTTTCCTATATAGGTTTGTATATGTATTTAAAATCTATAAATATTTATATAATTTATTTTATATAGCTAAAATATATAATCGTATAATGTAATATTTACATTTATTTTAAAATTAATTCATATATTTTCATTTAAGAAAATAATATATACACAAGAAACCCGTTTTTGCTTGTGGAAAGAATGATGGATAGTAGATCGAACCCCACCATTACTATACACTCCACAACAGATTTTTGCAAGTGAGCCATGAATAGACCCGTTTCTATTTCAATATGTATGGAGGTTGAGGTCAAAGATATTAAAGATAAATCAAGGGTTAGGTATTCTCATGAAGGAGTTGTATGTGTCAAAGCAGAGGAGGAAGTGAGCAAACCCACGTGGACCAAACATTTGATACCAAAAATATCCCTAAACAATGCATTTTAAAAATATATATTTTAATAAAAGCACTGTGTGCTTCATTCATACGAATATTTGACAGATTTTACGAATTTTTTTATACTACTATGAGGTATGCCGAATCTTGAACCACATGGCTGAAATTTGGCAAACTCTACGACACAACATATGTATATACATATGTACATATATATGGATATATATTTATCAAAAATAAATACCTCATAATTTGCAAAAATGAAAATACTCAAATTTATAAGTTAGTGATTTGTCAAATGTTAATCAAAACTGAAAATTACAGTCAATATTTAATAATCTTCTTATTGCCCGTCATCAAAAGCATCAAAGTCAACATTTGGATCAATTTCACTTGAAAAACAATGGGTTACAATGTCACTTCCACTAGCCATAAACTGTACAAGATAATCTCATCTAAATATGTTTTTTGGCAAAATTTGCAACAATAACATCTAAGTCAACACACTCAGGGCTTCGATACCAATTCCTTGTCCCCCCTCGTTGTAATAAAGTTTCTTACATAACAAGGGATCCTAATAACCACACGCACTCTAGAAGTGGAGACCCCAATTGGGTTGAGAGGTAGCTCCACCCTTCATAGGAGTTGGAGGCAATGCCCCCAACAAGATTAAAGGGGTAATGCCCCTCATGGGAGCTGAGGGACAACATCTCCAATGGGGTCGAGAGGCACCACCTCTGATTTAAGGGCAACGTCCACAAAATGACCAAAGGTTAACCAAACTTGGATCAAATCCATTGAAAGCACACACACCTTGATGGTGCACACCATTTTCACAATTTTATCACTTAAAGGTAAATTATATATGAAGGCAATTTTTTCCTTTTTAAAAATAGCATTTTCTGTTTTCTAGGCAGCCCTTGGGTTCATCTATGTTTGTGTCAAGGTCCCTCCAAGTAAACTGGGTTGCCTAGGAGGCACACTAGGCAAACCAATAGGGAACCAGCCTAAGAACCAAACACATGTACCAAACCCATATGAGTACAGGGGGCTCTTTGAGGAACCCAGTAACATATGCTCTTACTTGGTAAGAGTGCTATGCACAGTTCCAAGACTCGGCAAGTCATGAGCTAGGTGACCCTCAATGAGTTTGGGGATTGGAGACTTGTCAAACTCAACGATTATGAGTGAGTCTCGATGCTTAGACTCCGCCAGACTCAATTTTTTTCAAGTCCCAAAATTTTAACTTTGTTTTGGTTTATGACCCCTTAATAAACGTGAAATATAAAATTGAACTCCCCATCTTTGTCTTCAAGTCAATCTCATTCTCTTTAGTAGAATACATACATGAAATATAACATTTAAGCTAAGTTGCCAGTTCGGATTCTAGTACAGATGCGGGTTCAAGATTCGGGTTCAAAATTCGTCTAATTTTTTTTGGGTTGGGTTCAGATTCGTTTTGGGTTCATCCGTACCAGGATATATATATATATATATATCGGCAAAAATAAGTTCATACACCACTATGCTAATACTAAAGCAACATAGCAAAATACACTACGACATATTAACGTTTTAGTCCAAATGACATAACAAAATGTACAAATGACATATAAAACAACCTTTTTGGTCTTTTTGGTGGTCACTTTTAGGTTTTGAGGGTCAAATAGACCTAAGTTGGCAAAAAAAATTAATGAAAAAGTCAATGAAAATGACATTTTCAGTCAAATTCGCCCCAAATTCATTTTGGGTTCCTCCATCCAAATCAAAAGTCTTCCAAATTCATCCAAAATTCTTATCGGGTCCTTCTAAGAGAATTTGGAGCGAATTTGCTTGACTGTGGCAGAATTTTGAGCGAATTCGAACGGAACCAGAATTTGCAGCGAACCGAATTTCGAATTCCAACTGGGAGGAGTGAATGTGGTAACTTAGCATTGTTAGCCGTAAAGTTTATGTTGCCGACAGGTGTTAGTCATGTTGCCGACGGTTGGGAACGGGTGACGACGTTTGGTCACACCCCTTCGGGTAGATAAATATGTACCACCTACGAGTGAAGGATTATTATGGATTATGATGTAAATGTACTTGCCAGTCTGGAATGATTAATGAAAGTATTTATTGTTCTCTGATATATTCTATGTTTATTATATTTCCTGCATTATGTCTGTGCAATATTGAGTTTACCCCAACGGGCAAACATCTGGCGCCGCTGCCAAACGAATCTGGCAAATGACAGAATGAGTGGACGGATGGGAATACCATTGGAGGAGAATATCAATGTGAGGACGAATGAGGACGGAATCATTGCATAGACTTTATGCCTAATCAATTGAATAAAAATAGAAATTTAAAGAAGGAACTCAAGGAGGAACAAGCCGCCAGACAAGTCGTACTCGCACAGCAGCAAGCCGAGCGAAGGGAGAGATTCAGAAGACGCACCAAAGGTTTACCGAAGGGAGTAAGTGAAGGTGAGCGTCTGGAAGAATCTAACCGAGAGGCCGAAAGAAGTGACGAGGACCGTCTAGAGGAAACAAGGAGCTTGTTCGGGTCCTTAACCTTAACCCCATGGATGGAAGCAAGAGAAGCCCGAAGGAAGGAAGAAGAGGAAGCCACACGGAGGGAGGCTCAAGAAACCACTACCACCGAGAGTGTCGAAGTGACAGAGGGGCATGGAGATCGCAGTAGCCCACCAGGCTTGGACAGTTCCAGTAGTTCAGGGACATCAAGCAGTACGGTACCAAACAATTCTGGAGGACCAACGCCGGCAGTACCATCCCAGCCTGTAACACAACCGGTGCTGCAAACACAGTCGGCACCTAGAAAAGTAACCATGGCGACACACAAAGAGAAATTGCCCAAATTTCATGACGACGGAAAGGACGATCCAGCACGACATTGTCGTACGTGCAAAACTATCTGGTCAGCCAACGGGATTACCGACCAGGACGAATGGATGAAGCAATTCTCCGCCACACTGAGAGGAGTTGCCATTGACTGGTACTCAGACTTGGATAAAACCAAGATAACCACGTGGGACGAACTAAGGAAGGGATTCGAGGAGTTCCGGCTCCTCAAGGATGACAACGAGATAGTCTCAGAAATCTACGAAACGAAACAAGGTAAGAAGGAAACTGTACGAGCTTATGGCCGCCGGCTAAAGGAGCTAGTCAGGAAGATGGAAAGCCAACCAGCAGATGGCTTAAAGAAGAGATGTTTTGTTGAGGGTTTGAACTCCAAGTTACGGCAGAAGATGAAAATAGTACCTCCGACATCCTACGACAATGCATATAACTGGGCCATGGACCTAGAAAGTGAGAACAAAACGTCAAAAAAGAAGAACAAATCCTCGTCATTAGACGACGACACTTCCGAAGAAGATAGCAGCGGTGACGACCAGCCGAAAAAGAAAGTCACGGCACTCCAGAAAGACATGGAGAGAATGCTAAAGGAATTTAAGTCGATGAAGGGGAATACGAGTAAGGATGACGAACTCTGGTGCACGGAATGTAAAGAAAGTGGCCACACGAAGGGTGCCTGTCCCAAAAAGGCATTCTATGACATCTGCCAGATTATGGGACATTCCACAAAGGAATGCCCATATAACATAAAGACACGACACCGGCAAGTGCTCTTTACACAAGAGCAGCCATCCACATCAGGAACGACAGAACCAAACAATAATGCATCTTCAGGGGGTTATCAAGGCAACCAACGAGGCAGACAAGGGAACAATAATAATTCCACCCGTAACAAGGTCCAGTATGATGCGAAGGGATGCCCAATGATCCAATGTGGGGCCTGCAACCAATGGGGTCATTATGCAAGCAAGTGTAATAATAATGACGCCCCTCAGCAGCTGTGTCGGTGGTGTGGCCCTGGTGACCATGAAGATGCCAATTGTCCTAAGTCTGGCGTAGGGACCAACCTGCTGGATATTGAAGGAAATGCAAGGATAAAAGAAGCGGTATTGGCTCTTACTCAAGGGCAAGCGAAGGAAGCCAGGTACCCCCGTATGGAGAAATAAAGGATGCTGGAAGCAGGACTCTACAGCACAGACACGGAATGGAACATTGTACGGCAGATGCTCCAACTGGAGGTACCTGTGAAACTCCAGGACCTCCTACACACCATGCCACATTTGGGGACAGTCCTACTGGGCACAAAGGTCGGCCAAACCAACACGAAGCACACAGACACTTCCATACCCAGAGGCTCCGCAACGGATCCAATGCTGCTAGCCGTCAATAATGGCAGACACCCAGCCGTGGTGGAGATGGGCATGCTCAGCACTCTTCTAATGGACACCATAATAGATGGCGGTTCCGGAGTAAACGTCCTACCCGAGGACACATGGAAAAAATTAGGGAAGCCTACCCTGTGGCCACCAACATCTAATCTGCTAGGTGCCGATCAGCACGGGATTAAACCCCTCGGAACGTTGATGGCACAACCAATTACGATGGTTGCACAACCATTTGTACTTGATTTCGTGGTCATCCCACTTAAGCAGAAGGGATATGACGCCATCCTGGGGAGAGGATGGCTAGTGGCGGCAAAGGCAAACCATAACTGGAAATGGAATACACTCTCGATGGAGAGTCGAGGCAAGAAATTTACCATTGATCTCCGAACCCAGGTGGTGAGTGAGGAACTCGCCTCTTCCTCAGGATCAAAATCCGAAGGGGAAAACGACCTACGGGACGAAGGAGGGAATGGAATGGAACCGAATAGTGAAGGCGTGCTAAGATTGGGAGAATACGCAAAGGATGATGTAGATTCACTGAACGGTCTCTTCCACTAGCAAATAGAGGATTACGAACTCTTCCGACCAGCATGCAATGTACTAAGTATTGAGGAGGTGTCGGAAACAATTCCCTCCGAGTACAGTGAATACAACGAAGGGGATGCAAAAGTAACCAAAGTCTCGACGCATAAATTTGATGAGCAAAACCCCACGAAGAATAAGGAGCCGTCTGTCAGATCAATGAATTTGGGCAAGGAAGAGGAACCTAAGATCATTCCTGTCGGCAATGATTGGAATCCTGTGTGGAAGACGACAGCCTTCAAAATCTTTATTCTCCTTCTTCTTATGTGCAGGCAAGAGACCGTGGTCCTTGTAGAATTTATGGTTCCAAGCTTTTGGATCGCCATTGAAAACAGACTCGGTGACAAGGAGAGGGAACGACTGCACACTCTGTGGACTCTTGATGAACAAATACATGACGCCAGCAACGGGACCAAATTGAAACCTTCCCCGGAGAGGATGGACCTGAGAAGAGGGACAGAGCAATCGAGAAGATGGAAAAGGACTCGAGCGGTCAGGCAGGTGACCCGAGAGTCATCCGTAAGAGCGACCAGAGAAGCCTCCGGACAGGAAATTGAAAAATACCCGTATGGCTATGCATGACCGTACGGTGGAAAACAAGAAAAATAAATAAATAAAAATTTATTAAAATATATATATATATATATATATATATATATATATATATATATATATATATATATAAAATAAAAAAGAGAGAAAAACACCCCATACGGCCAATGTCGAAATGAATGACCGTACGGTGGAGGAAAAATAAATATTAAAAGAACAAAGAAAAAGAAAAGGACATCGCCGGCCGTACAACCACACGGCGAGAAAGTGACAATGAAACAAAAGTCACCATATGGCACAAAGCATAAAGGTCGTACGGCCAAGCCACCATACGGTGGAAAAAGACAATCACAAGTTGATGCACTGTACGGTACAAGAGGAAGACAACCGTGTGGAAGGAAAAAAATAAACGTAAAACATCGTACGGCAAAAAGCGAGAGGACTTGAAGACAATATGCACGCGGGAGAAGAACATAAAGGCGTGCACATTGGAGAAAGATAGAAAGACCATACGGACAATCCACCGTACGGCATGAAGATAAAATGCTACATAAAGTCACGGCAAAAGGTCCGTACAGCATACAAGGAGATAAAAAGTCCGCATTTCATATGGTGGACAAGGTATTCAAGGACCGTACAGCTGAAGAGCGAACGGAGACAAGAGATTGAGAACCGTACGGTGTCTGGAAAGCACTATTCCATTTATTCAAATACACGTAGGAAAGCACAATCCGTACGGCAGGAAGGCTCAGTCGGTACGGCTAGTAGGAAGAAAAGTTCCATACGGACAGCAAGGATTGGCAGTAGCGAGGAGGGGGAAAAAAAAGACGACAAATAAAAACAATTCATAGTGACTAACGTATGGTACCAAAGGGAAGGACATAAGGAGATAGTGAGGAAAACATAAACACCTGGCAGAAAGAGTATGGGATCGGAAGAAAATCACAAAAATGGTGTGTTCCATGGACTTCTGTGTGGGTTTGAAGGTGTTGATTTGGTCTTGGCTCTGCCCCAGGACCCCGCGGGGGCGCTACCCCTCGACCCCCATCGTCCTTTTGAGGAACACCACAATTGTGATTTGGGGCATCGGCATGGCATGAGGGAATTATTGAGTTCAGTTATCAACCTTTGGAAAGTGTGACCAGTTGATGAGACCCGGAGCTGCTGCAGGCATAAAGTGTCTGCATGCCGAAGGTGGAGAGAGCACTAAAGCAAGCCTTTGGAGAGGGGTACTACGCTTTGAGGCACTCGGAGTAGGTGTTGGCTGGACGTGAGACTGTCTTGGTGGATGCACAGAGAGCTCGGGAGGAGCTGACCACCCGATTGGAGGCAGTAGAGCGACACTTGACTCAGCGTACCCAAGAGTTGGAAGCGGAGAAGGCAACACGGGTGGCTATCGAGGTTAGATTGGCTCAGAAGACAGTATTGTTTGAACAAGAGTTAGCGGAGGCTAAAGTTGAAAAGTATGTGTTGGAGACAAGTTTGGTGCAGGCACAGGAGGAATGTGATGTGACGGGAAAGGACCTACTGGAAGCAGCATTATTTGGGGAGGGTGGCACTTCAGCTTTTTCAGGGACACCCCTCCACCCCTTCTCAGTGATTTTCTTATTCTATATAGTGTATTTCATCTCCTTTTTGTTGTGAGTCGCCGGAGACAACTTTCTTTTTTGGGGGGGGATGATGTTAGCCGTAAAGTTTATGTTGTCGTCGGGTGTTAGTTATGTTGCCGACGGTTGGGAACGGGTGACGACGTTTGGTTACACCCCTTCGGGTAGATAAATATGTACCACCTACGGGTGAAGGATTATTATGGATTATGATGTAAATGTACTTGCCAGTTTGGAATGATTAATGAAAGTATTTATTATTCTCTGATATATTCTGTGTTTACTATATTTCCTGCATTATGTCTGTGTAATATTAAGTTTAACCCAACGGGCAAACAAGCATTTAAGTATACACTTATACTTTAAGTTATGTTTCATGTAGATATTGGCAGGATGTTTGAGTGTGGTTTCAAATCTCTAGGAATTACAATGCAAATTAATTTTAAAAGATCTTATATATTTTCAGACAGTCCAATTTCAATAATCAGCAAGCTCCTATCAACATTCTCTAGCTCTCACTATCGCACTCACTTTATCTACCTTGATTTCTATACCTATCTCTCTCTCTCTCTCTCTCTCTCTCTCTCTCTCTCCCCTATCACTCTTCTTCTATCTAGGCTCTCTCTACCTCTCTACCTCTCCCTATCTCACTATCTCCTCTCTCCCGCAATATCTAGAGCTATCTCTCTACCTCTATCTCTCACCCTTAGACCCCTGTAAGGGGCGGTACCCTCAACCTCGAATTGGTGTAGCCCCCAAACCCCCACCAAATTATAAGTATAAGAAAGTAATAGGCCAATTATGAATCATGATCATAAAAATCTACATAATACATATCCTTAGTTACAAATCTCTGCATATTCATAGTTTAAAATATATTATGGCTGCTACATTATCTAGGACCTACATTTGATGCCTCTATAGGAAGGATGTAGGCTCCTCTTAGCAGCTGAGCCATAGACTTGTAGTTTTGTTTTTTTTTATATTTGTTTGGAACATTTGATGTCACGTATTCCATATTCCATGAGTTTTGTATATGTTTGACAATATTTATTAATCTAAGTGTGCTATTTCCTTGAGCTACAATTTGCATTTATACCTATGGGATTGATGTATACTTGTGTATCTGATCAAATTAGCTTCCATTTGATGATGTCATTGTGTCTTTAAGGTTTATTTAATAAAGATTGCATGAAACAAATTTGAAATCCTTAAAAATCTCTAAATTTCTTGAGCTTTTCACTTTGCTGATACAGTGCCAAGTTTTTTCACCGAGTCCCAGGTCAAGTCACCCTTGCTGAGTCCGCATCAAGTCCATGTCTTGTAATTATGGTAGAAATATACTTGGCTGAAGTTTTTGCTTCAATAATATAAAATTCTTACTAGAAGACTATTGCAAAAGAAAACTGAAAACAAGGGTAGCAATTGCTACCTTATAAATAACAATGAAAAAATGGTGAGCATATACAAAATAAAAAATACACAATAATTTTCAAAATATTATAATTCAATAGTAGAAAAGAATAGAAACTGATAATTTCGGCAAATGATTCTACAAATTCATTATTATCCAGCCCTTTTATTTACAGAGATACCAAACACAGATGATCAAATTTGTTTCAGTATTTACATGCCCATATGCTCATCAACAATTCATTTACCAAGTATGGACAAAACAACTTTGATTTGTATACATGCAAACATATGGAAGTTAACAAAACCTGAGTTGAAGGACTAGTGATGTCCAATTCCCAATTCTCATTCGACATGATAAGTGTTTCTTCATCACCATCGTCGTACATAATCTGGCACATTCTCAACTCATAAAAATTTGACTATATTGGATTGTAACAGAAGTATAAATTATGGTTTTAAAAAGAAACTGTGTTTCACAACTTACAGTGTGCTCATGTGTAGCTGGAATATAATTTGTGATTCTTCCTGAATAGAAACTGTGGCAACACAAAATTATCATATAATAATAAGTGGCTACAATATAATTAATTTGATTGACACTCACTACTTAATGCATCAACACATAATTAGTGGATTTGGAAGATTAACAAAATTCAATTATGTCTAATGAATGACTTTCAGCATAAAGTCATTTCTGAATAAATTTAAAGGATACACGATATCCCTACAAAAATAAAGTAAGAATCATAATCCTTTTGCACATAACAAACAACACAAAAATTTAAAAAAAATAACTTGCACCTTTTGTCAAGAGGCCACCATACACGGACATGTGTGCCAATACAACTGGGAACAAATATCTTCCCATTATGATCAGCAGGGAACAACAAAAGATCTACATGAAAAAACATGCACTTGAGATATCAAATAATATAATGATAAAAAATCATTGTCCTGTCTATCTAGCATTTAGCTGCAAAAATAAAATCAATTAATTAGATAAATACCTCCGGTAGAAGCTCCATTTGAAGTCTCTTTCTGGGACAAGAATAACAATGGTAAGAAACACTGATTGATAGAAGAAAAGAAATAAATTACAGAGAAATACTGAATTATTGGAAACCAACTTGATGTGTCGAAAAGATACATATTAGACCAATATGGAAATAGAACTTCCAATTCGACCATTTTTTATGCAAATATATCAAAAATAGTATGCATTTGTCCAGGTCCAATAAAAGCAAATAGATCATTAGATAATAAAACTTACATAGAAGAAAACAAATTAAATAGATCATTTGCTACAATGGGAGCTTTGGTAAACCATTTGAAACAAAGAGTGTTATAGTCAATATTTAAAAAATGGAGCTGACCATAGAAATCTATACATAAAAAATCAGAATACCATCTCTCTATGAATGGATTTCATCAACCATCCTATTTAATAACTAAAGATACACGTTGAAAAGAACACAAATTTTATGTGAGCATTTACGTTCATAACCACAACTTACCTTTGTAAATCATGCAATTTGCTACTTCAATACATGTACAAATATAACAAGTAGTCCATGTCATAAATAATGAGTGGTTGTCCTTCCTTTAGGATCAGGCCTAGGGGACCAACTGAATAAGAACACATGAATTGAGGACTTTTGTCAAAAATGAATGGATTGACAAGATTTTCTTTTAAATGGATTGAATGGATCTAGAGGCCCAACTTTGATATAGACCTTTTCTTCAGTTTAAGCAAGTTCTTGTCCTTGTAATTGCTAAAAATGAAAGGCTAACTTGTTCATAATCTTATCCAGAGCTCTCACTTGTTAAAGGGTCATGTTGAGCAATCATAGTGATTGTTAATATGAGTTTCAAAGTTGACGAACTAGGTAGCATTTCTGCTATAGCACTAGTACTTGTTAAAAATCCCATCTACTTATAATGTCTTGCTTGATGCAAATTAGTTTGGAGTTGCAAGTACTGTAACACATTACGGCCAAGATGAACAATGCAAAATCAAATAGTGTCTCCATTTCATGATGGCCTGAATTAGTACATAAATCCCCATGTCCTACACTAAGTATCCCTTACCACTGAAGTAAAAACCTCTAAATGATGATAAACAGTTTTACCACATTGATGTTGTAATATTTCATTATTCAAAAACGCGTGATTACAAATGGAGACACAGTCTCCTTATAAACAGAAACGACAAAGAAAGTTTCTAAAACAACTAGCTGAGAAATTAGAAACTACCTAATAAATTAAATAAGAAACTAAATACCTAAATGACCATTAATATAATATTAATTACTTTATTACCCTCCCTTAATGGCAGTTGTTCCACGAGGTATAGTACATTTATGAGTTACATTTATAAAGTTCTAAAATGATAATTTATAACATGTTTCAAGTTTCAATAATCCTTAATTATTTCAATATTATATATAATTTCCAAATCAGATTTTTTGTAACCTTTTTAAAGATTCTAGATTCCAAAACAATTGGTCTCCTGAACAAATAAAATATTCCAAAGCTGGTACCTATGTTCTCCAAGGTAACCTAAATAAGAATTATATGGAATTCTTAAAATAAGTATTTATAGCACATATTATTATGCAGTATAGTTGCATATAGATCCAAGATTGTGTACAAAGCACATAATTTATAACACAAAAAACACATACTTGCTACCATAGAAGCATACATCAGAAAAAACTGATAACTTCTCTTGTTATTAATTATTAGCCTGTCACTTCCTCATGCTCATCTGACCTGACATTCTGAATTTTTCCTGAAACTGGGTTAAATGTCAAAAAAACCCAAGTTTTTGAATGACTGACTCTTTATCCTACGCACATGTTTTTGCATTTGCCTTCATTTTCTACACTCAAGACTCAGAAATTTTCAAAGTAAAGGGGCAGTAAGAAATTTGAAAATCAAAGAATGAAGAATTGGCAACGTCAAAAAAACAATCAGGCACATCATTTATGTAGTTTTATTTTTTTTAATGTTCTCTCTAACATCTACATAGCAGCCATCTGCTACATGAAAGAGGCAAGGACATTTTAACCAAGAGAATGGATTGCAGCCAATGATGAACCTTTGCTTCATGATCAGGATTCTTCATCTTTGAGCATACATTGAACAACCATGACCACAATCAAAAAAAAATTGTCGTTTCAAATTAAAAAAATTAATTGTGTAATATCTTGTTAATTTTCTTTGAAAATAGCAAATCCTAGCACACAATAACAGTAATTTGGCACAATTATTTATAAACATAAACTTTTAATTTACTGGATGATTCACAAATTACTATTAATAATTTTGTAAAAACTGGATCCTTGGATTCTCAAAGAATGCAGTGATCTACGTTTAATGAAATGCCTTTGAAATGTCTCCAAAACTTGCCTTAATTAGTAAATTTGTCCTCTAAATTCAAATCTAGAGGAATTTTGTCCTTGGGTTTGAGTCACAGTCCACAGTCCACAAGGAGTAATACTCAGATATAAATGCATTCTCAATATAAGCCTCCCTTTCTTTCTGTGACATTCTTAAATACGTTTCTCCTCTAAAAGACACAAATTTTCACGTCTTTTAATTAATAAAATCTTAATTATAATTATTGTTTAATCCTTCCCTAAAGACAGGAACTATCCCCTTAATAATAGATGCAGCAGACATGCAGGAAATCGCATGTTATGTTGCATAAAGAGATTGTGGCCTGTATAAATGTCAGTGCTACCCATAAACCACAAGCTGCAGAAGAATTCATGGACATTTCTTACATTAATGGTGGCCTGTTGAATTTGTTTCACAGCAGAGAAAGAATATCTAGCATGCCATGATAGATTCTTATGATTTAAATAGAAGTTCATCCCCTCAGTAAAACATTTCCTAAGCCATGGGAAAAGATGGGTGGGTTGATCTAGTTTTAATTTTAAGGAGGGGGCACTGCAAATTGATTGAGAATTTCTGACCAATTACTGGCTAACAAATTCTATTTTATGTCTTGTGCTTTTTTCTATTTGAATTTACTATGTTTAGCATTAAACAACGATATTAGCTTTATTTTTGTTATTTTTACAAGTATTTCATCAAATTTAAATTGCTAAGGTTTTCAAGTTTTAAACCAGAATAATTGAAATCTATTTATATCTTTTATATATGTTTAATGTGTCAATACCATGTGAATGAAATGCTACCCTTCTTGCAGCAATAGAAAACATCCACTGTGATCAGGGAAATGCACCAACAAAAAAATGATTAATTTACAGAAAAGAATTGGACTAGTCAGATTAAATATTATAAGGCACTTACAGGACCATAATCATTGCATACATTTGAATTCTTCAAGGACCTTGGAACAATAACTTCCTGGGCCACAATTTTCATTGCTGCATCCGAAGACAACTTTTGTCTGCTAGGTTTTGCTCCCAGAATACGTCTACAATCAGTTGCACCACAATAACATTGCTGATCGGTGCCAAATTGAATAAACCTGAAGCAGGTAAGTTTAAAGAACATTTAGTTAGAATCTACACAAAAGATGTCATATTGAGCTCAAAAAGAAATTTGTACTCTATAAGCAGATAGAAAATTAGCATTTAGATACTAAGCACTAAAATGTGATCTTCCATATACAAAGCCAAAGCGCTTAGAGTAGAAATGTACATACTGATAATCATATGTAACAAATTCCCCTTTCATTATATCAGTCTTAGCAAACACCCCAATTCTTGTCTCACCATCATTCTGCCTGAAATGGTAGTCACATTAAATAAATTCCATGTACAAGTGAATGCCATGAAAATCTATGATCCTTAGTCCCTGACTGCATTTGAAATAGAACTGCTAAGGTCCAAATATCTAACCATTTCTGAAGCTCAGTATTTGGCTGGCAACTATGATTGATATATCGTGATTTGTTTGCTTTGTTTGTTGCATCAATGACCATTTCACGACTAATCTCGCACAAGTAAAAATTGGTTTCACCCCGCTCCTTCATCTTCCATAGTCTTTCCTCACAAGTTTTGTCATCAATAACTTCATTCAGAAAGAATAAACCAATATGAGATTAGTCAGTTCATATTTACATACAAAAAAAAGGACAAAACTCATACAAGAAAAATTATAACAGAAAAGGACTTAAACAATTACCTTCTCCAACATACTCTATCAAGAATTCCCCTGCCTTAATATCTTCACCGGCCTTCACTCCCCAGCCACATTTCTCAGTCTGCAAGTGAGAACAGAAATTTCAGTGAAAATTCCTATTCAGCACACACTAATGTCTATTTTATATTATATTTTCTTGAAATCATATTTCAAATCAATCAGATACCATGTAAGCATTCGATTGGACACAATACAATATTTCCCAAACGAAACATGTTAATATATGAAGACATTGAATAATGATTCATTCAGATGTAAAGAAATGCCCATTCCTAATTATGAAAGTCATGTCTAGTGTTTTGAATATATATATATGAGAGTCCGGACATTACCAACAGGTACAGTTGACTGACTGCACATAATCATAAAAACTGATTTCCTGTCTTTAACATAGTCAGTTGTTCCTAATATTTCATTGAGCTCTCAAGGCAATATTATAATACATGATACCAAAGATTCTCTCTACACCTAAAATATTGTAGACTGTGTATGTTTATAGAGGAATTGGGAGGAGTCTCCTGCCTCCTACAATTGTTCAGTCAAGCTCTTCCTTTCAGCTTGGAACCTTCTTTTCATGCAACTGTTTTGTAAGTACATGAGCTTTAAATCTACTTACTCATCTATTGATTTTTCTCCTGTCATTTAACTGCTCCTTTGCTCTCTCTAGTCCTTGATTTAGTATTATTGTCTTTTATTGTTGGAGTCTTTGCAGCACTCTAAATTAGCTATTACTACTACTTTTACTTCTGGGTCTCATATGTTAGTGTGAAAAGTGGCTTTTTGCATCTAGTTATCTTTTATCTAGTTTCTACACCTGGTAGTCCTATTCACACTGGCTTAAGTCAACTTGGTTAGTTGTTTCACTCCATAGACACTTGACACATGCCTTACACACTTGTCCCAAGCGTTCTACATGTGTCACATCTCCTGGAGGGTTAGTCAGTCTTTTTGTTTCACCTTCCTACTTCCTCGTTCATCTATATATTCAAGAAGAGTTTAATGCACATACACACATTTTTATGATAGATTATTGGATAATGCATTGTGCTTGATTCATTTGAGGAATTCTGAATTTTGCATTCATTTGCTGCTACTCCAACATAGTATCAGAGCCATAAATCACAACATTTTGGAGAATCAAGTTCAAAGCTCTGTCAATTTAAGTGTCGTTTTGAGTGCCATTGACCCTCTCCTCATTTGCTTCATCACAATAACATTATTTGGGCCTCTTTCCCGGCATATAGCATCGATGTGTTTGTTGCGGGCAATTTATGGCCATTTTGGACCACTTGTTTGTATTTTGTGATGCTTTGTAAGGTGCAGGGAGCATACAGAGAGCTGATACCAGCAAGTGAAATATTTATTTGAGCCATAGAAGCCTGAAGGTGCTAATATTCTGCAAGTTCACAGCGGCAGTGTGCTTATTTTCTTTGGCGTATATCTATTAAAGACCAACGCTTGAAGCCTGTTTGCAGGCACCACTCTGCTTCTTTTCAGAATCTTATGTTTGCCGTTACCGTTTATCAAGACATTGTAGCCTGTGTTGAGATCATTTGTGCAAGTTATTTGAAAACTTAGAGAGGCATCAACTAGAGGAATCCTTCGGCCTTCCATTTCTCCACATGGTCATCATCAGCACCATTTCTTTCTTGTTTTGTAGCAGACTTTGCAAAGTAAGATTCCCACGTGGCTTCCTTGTTTAGCTTCAGCAAAGTACATTCATCAGCGCCATCCATTGGGGACTACAACATCCACCTAGCACCTCCCTTAACCAAGCAAAATCTGTTTTTGCCTCTACAATACTTCCAGCTTTGGCGCAACTGGTGGTTGTTTGTTGATTGCTGTTTCCACTCACCAGCATTCTACCAAGGCCACCACTCTGCCACTTCGCTGTTCCAGCGCCTATTTTTAAGAGCTTTATTCAACAAATCATAGATTTCCTGCACAAATCTCTGACCAACAGTTGCATGGGAGTCTAAGAAGAAACTTTCAAACTAGTTGTGTATTTGAAAAAACTTCTTGTTGAAGAGTTGTAATTTCTGTTTGATTTAAGTTTCACAGTGCCTGATCAGCATTTGACCAGCATAATAACACTCCAAATTTGGTGCCAAGAAGACTTGGTCAAAGCTGCATTCAAGTGTGATATTCCTCACACTCCCCTCTCTTCTCTCATGTTGGCTATTAGTCTTCCACTTAGCCTTTATTGTAATTATTAGCTCTAATAACAGTCTTTTATTACACAGTGGTTTGTAAAATTGATAATTAGCTTATATAAGTGCTCTAAAGAAGGGGGGCAATTTTACTTTGGTGCATAGTTGGCAAACAGGAAGTCAAAATTTGCAGTGTAAATAGTCATTGCAAAGCTCTTTGTGAGATGATTCCAACGATTGGCAGGAAGCTTAGGTCCGAACTTTGTATAGGCATTTATTTTCTGCTTTTAGTACAACTGAAATTAAAACATGTCTATTTCAGAATTTTATTTATAATTTTATAAATAGTTTTTGAACGGTAACTTGAAATTGAGTTCCTATTTTGCAAAAGTTCATGTTCTAATTTCTCACGCATTAAGCGGAAACCTATTTTCCTTGTGAAACACACTAACATCATAGACCTAGTGTTGCAGTTTACCAATTATTTTTTCTTCCATGTGCAAAATACTTATACCAAGAATAGAGAGCTATTTCTAGGTGTTACAAGAAAGGATTTTGTTAGTAGCTCTAGATTCTATGACCTAAATTTGTACGGTCTGTAAGAAAATGCCACAGATAGGCATCTATGTCCATCAAGATTCTATGACCTAAATTTATATTGCAGATTTTACCTTGAAGATTTCAATTCACCTCAATTTGTATATCAGTGCCACCCTCTCCGTCACTGCTCCACTGCTGTTCCCCTGCCATCCCCAAATTTAGGACCTTGGTCCCCCTATCTCTGAAACCCATCCCCAGGTCCCCCAGTCAGGAAACTCCATACAACTATGACATTCTTAATTGCTGTCGTATTTTAGGCTACAGACACCACTCCAAGAAGGCTGATTTTCATACCAAAAGAAATTCTTGTACCGGCATCATTACTAACCTACTGCATTTGTTGAAGAAATATCATCAATTTTTTATTTGATGACCTGGACAGGAAGTTGGATTACAACTTTGCATTCAATAATTTGAACAGCCTATCACAGTTTTCCCTTAAAATCATTATTATCCTTGGGGAAAAACAAAATAGCACTGTAAACTCCTATTTTTCCTTTTGTCATTATAGATATGAGCAAGATGTTGTTTTTATAATGTTCTAAGAATTAAACGATATACAATCCATTTGAAAGGTTTCAAACAAACAAAGTAGAAGCATCTGAAGAGTTATCTACAATTTAAAGAAGCTATGTTTATAAAAGTAGAGTGTAGAAAAATATGTTAGCATTCAGAAGTGGTAGGATTCTATTGACATTATTAGTTTTAAGTAAAATAAATAGGTCTCACCTTTGACAGTTTCAAATTTTTAACTGTCCTATGTTGGAATGGTTTATTGACACATAATTCGCCACAGCCACAGCTTGAGGAACAGCTAAAATTTAGCATCCTGAGATATTGAAACATGCCAAACAAATATATTCCAGATATCAATCCAAACTCCAAAATAAGAATACACCCATAGAATTTGACACTGGATCTTAATTATTCTTGGCAATCAAAGCCAAACATCCTAGAATTAACAAATACAAAAGAAAATCTAGTCTGGCATACTACAGCAGCATTTCCTTCAAAGACTAGAATAGAAAGATTTTCCAGCCTACTGACAAGAAACTTACGCACAAAGGCAATCTTTATCACAGAGTTTATCTGCACCCAAGGAAGATGATCTACAAGAGCACTGCATACCGTCGTCATCTACACGCTTTCTCTTAGTCAAATATACATCTAATTGTAGTCAAGGATGATCAGAATTATGCTAAGCAATTATGACATTCATAAATATAAAAATTGTTGAGAATTTTGACCAAATACTTCATCGAATATATAAGCATTTGTTAATGCATATTTCATCACCATCCCATGTTCACTGGGTAATAACCAAAGAAAGTGATGGAATTAATGTTTGTTGGAATCTGCCACCTAAAGTGTTTCCTCAAATTAAATTTCGATGGGGCCTCTAGTGGAAATCTGGGCTTGGCTGCAGGCAGTGTGGGACTAAGAGAGGAAGCTATGACCTTTGTTAAAAAGGTCTTTCCTCTTATCTTAGTTCTAGAACCAATAAGGAGCCACAATGGGAAGCAATGGTGACTGGTTTCTCTTTGTTAGGCCTGTAGGATGCAAGACATTATTAGTTGAAGGAGACTCCGCTAATGTTATTCTAGGATGGGAAAATTAGATTGCCCAAACCAAAAGCTGGTATTGATATTAAAAGGTATCTATTTGCAAGGATTTCAAGGACATTTTCATTATTCATTGTTATCAAGAAGGTAATGGTGTGGCTGTCTTGTTAGCCAATGCTGAGATAGAACAAATACCTTTCCAGCAATGATCAATAATCATAAAATGAGTGGGAATGTTTTGAACCACATTTATTAAAGGAAAATCCTCCATGATTGTTTAGATGTGGGCCTTCTAGTAGCCTTGAGACAATTATGTGAGGCTCTTGATAGGATTGATATGATGTTTTGAGGTCACTGCTTCCCTTGGCATCATCCATATGTTGCATTAAGTTCAAGTATTTAGGTTGGTGGGTGACATGTGGTATTTGTTAAGGTTTTAGGATCGCTGCAAATGTAATAGCACTATCTCCTTGTATGTGTTTTCCAAATGCAACAATCTCTTGCATTTATATTGAGAATGAGCCAAGTAGAGACATGTCCCTTCATGGGACATGTCTATTCATTATTATGTAATTAATATAATGATAATTATGATTATATATATATACATACACACACACACACACACACACACACACATATATATATATATAATATCTCTTGAGTATTATTATATTATATTAAATTCTCTAATATTTACATAATAATAATCATAATATATATCTTATCAATTTCACTATTTAGTTATTATGAGAATAATTATAATCTGACTTTATATATACATATATATCGATGTATATAGTAATATCAATTAGTATATATATTGATATATATTTATATATAATAAATCATTTCTCATAATAATCATATAGTCAATATTATTTATCTGAACGATGCTACATACATCAACAGTATTTTCCTTATGTGGCATTCAATTTGAGTATTAATTAGAATTTAGGATGGTGAGTGACACGCGTGTGCTACTTTTTCATGCAAAAGCTTTTCATTCACTCTCTCTATAATTTTGTGTTTGCCAGCAAGCACTGCTTTGTCGGCTTGGCTGCTTTGTTTAGCATCTGGTGGTGCTGTTGGTAGCTCTTCTTATTGATAAGCTTGTTTTTCATTGGTAGTATGGCTCGCAAGCGCTTGGTGGAGATTTGCAGAAATCTTGTGTCGAGGCAAGGTCTCTGACGACAAGCTTCCAAAGATTTTTCATTACCAAGAATTTCTGTTGCGGAATCTTCTTAAGACTACTCTAGGTAAAGAAGGTATTAGAGATGATGGTTTTGTGAGGTCTAGGGCCTCCATCGTGGCATATTTATATGCTAAGTTGAATGTGGTTATCCTCTCAGACGGTAAGCAGATGATCTCAATGCAACAAGTGAAGGTGGAAGATGGTCCTAAATTGGACAATAGAAGGGAGGAATTTGGTGTTTTGTCTCCAACCATTCCCATGGAATCAGGGAGAGAAATTTTAGGAGTTTACTTCCTTTTGCAAAGATTTACACATTGTATTCAAACAATTGCTTGTGTCCCATAATCAAGGGATATTACAGGTTTCAAGTACTTGCACATTGATGTTGCTGGATACAGGTATGTTGACTAGTGCTGTGAAAAGGACTGAGATTATTTAAGCAAGATAGAAAGTGAGGATATGGGTGCTGGTGCTTAGCTTGTTGTTGGAATGTGGGCCTGCTTTTTTTATAATAATGAGCTACTGATGCTTAGATTGTTGTTGGTCTTTTCTTCTTTTAGTTGACGGCCACCACCCCTAGCTGGGTTAGAGTTAGGCTTCTTCTTTGCTTTGATTGTGACAATGCTCATTTTGTAATTTGTTTTATTGTGCAGGGACCCCCATAGAACTCTTTATAATATTACAAAAAAATAGAAAAAAAATTGCATATTCAATCGCTGTGAGTTTTAAAAGAAAATAAATAAGCCCTGTGCATATTTTACATGTACAAATAAATGTTTCAAAGAAGCCAAAAGAAAAAAAGTGGAAACACGAGAGTATGTTAAAAAGATCATTACTACAATCATCATGAGAGGAACGTGTTTACACAATGAATGGCAGTTTTCATTGTTTCTTGAATTTTATATGGTGCCTCAACATTCTAATGTGTAACTTATTTGGACAGGAATATATATCTAAAAATAAATAAAGAATGATCATTGCAATTTTCAGCAAGACAAAAAAACCCTTTGTGATTTTATGCTTTAAAGGATACTGCGTTTAATGTATGTATATGAAAGTGGCTTCCACTTCTTCAAGGAATCTGGAAGATGAAAATCAACAGGAGTCTCGGGCACAGACAACTGCATAAATATATTTTTTATACTCTTTTCCTGCCCTGCATCCTGATGCAGCATCATTGAAACAAAACAACTGAAAATTCTTAGTTCAACAAATAATCTTCTTTCCTGAAAAGTAAAAATGCCAAAATAGAATACATTTTGGTTGAGAAAAAAGTAAACATGGCATGCCAGAATAATAAGAGTCAGGCCACTATAATAGTCTATGGCTCTATAGACAACTGAAAATGATATCAAGATCTCAGTATGCCAGCACATCAAAACAAAATATAATGTATGGAACATACAAGAAACAGAAAATCCTGTATCAAAGTATTCAAACTTTAAGAGTTAACCATTATCTATTGTGAACACCATTTTCAATATAGAATTCACACCATAACTAATATATAATGTCCTACAAAAGAGAAGAATCAATATTAGAAACTAGACCAGGACTATGAAGCAACATTGTTAGCCTTATTACTTCTCCTAAACTCTAACGTAGTCTACATACATGACATGTCAAAATTCACAAAAGCACTGTACTAATTGTCATTACCAATGAAAGATATGAGGAACTAAAAACTAGATCTTGGAAGTTTGTTTTGAAAAAGGCAAATGTCATAATTTCATTTTCTGTCAAACTCTAACATGCAAGAAAAACTAAACTCCTCTTATAGTGTTTGGTATAGCCTTGAATAAATTTCCATCTTTTTAATTTCTGTAAGGCACAACAAAAATAATTGCTCAATCAATAAGGAGAGGACTCATATGGTTTGAGTTCACAAGTAAAAACGTACTGACTCGCTGAGCAATTGGGAGAATATTCTACCAGCAAGTAATTACAACTCTGCAATAACTCATGCAATGCGGAGAAAAACTTAGTTACATTGTTATAAGTCTGTCCATGAAAAGTAGAAAAAAGAAAACTTTATTTTCAAATCCATTTTTTAGCATTTGAGCAAGCACCATGAAGGTTCATGTTATTTCAATGGCCTTTATTTCGGCTTGGCAACAAGGACACTTCCGTTCAACCTTGTTCTATATCATAAAAAGGAACACACCAAAGGAACCACCCATAGTGCCCCTAAACCCCAGAAATGAAAACTGCCCCACAACCCTACTAGGCACTGCTGCTCCCAGGCCCCTAACCTAGTTTTGAAAAGCAAAACTTTAAAATTGCTTTGAGCCCAAGACTTCCACAAATGAAATTTGTAAAATATTACTATGGATATGCAATCTATAGTCATATGACACTTTGATGTAAATTTAACTCATTTGTAATCTTTAAAAGAAGGAAAAGCTACTCATGTCCTTTGTAAATTCAGTTATGCATGTTTATAAAATTATTTTTCAAATTTATGTCCTTTTAATGTTTAGAAAAACTGACAAGTTTTTCCCCAAGTTTTTGAAAAAATTTGGGTCGGGCTAGTTGAGTCCAAGTTTTTAAACACCGTTCATAGCAATTTCTTAAATAACTCTAAAGAACACTCACTTGAACCCTACTGTCAGGATGGCTGAACATTTTGGGGGGTTTTATTGGACCTAGAGAATCTGCACCTATGAGAAGGCCAGTTAAAGCAAAAGCAAACAGTGCTGAGAAAATCATGGGAGTTGTGTCCGTTTGTTAAGTAGATTATCATCATAATTTAATCAAAAAGACTTGAATTCTCTAAAAGACTAAATCAATGGACCGTTGGAAGTCAAGGTCACCGATAAGAAGATGCTAATGGATATGGAGAATACCTCAAGTGCTAAAGCTAGTTATCTGCTTTCTTTCAAACATGAATTTTGTTCCCTGAAAGCTTAGATGTGTGTGTCAATTTAGAATTCTTTCAAAGCAATTAAAAATAGTTCCTTAGGGGACTTAGAGTGCCAACAAAGAACAACTCAGGCTGAATATTACCAACTTGATGGCCACAGCAGGAGTACATCATCCTTACCAATCGATAAGTACTGGTAATTTTCAGTGTCTTAAAAAATACATCCTTACACTTCACAATGTATTATATATAGAATGAGATGTTAATCCTTTGCTAGGGTACACATAGGAAATTGGTGGTTGGTTGTTGTAGTGGCAACTACCACCAAGTTATTGAACTCAATATTTATATCATGTGTTCCTTGGTTATTATTCCTTGTGCTCACAGGTGATCTTAGTTCAATCTAATATAAAGGGCCCAATCATCGCCACTTGACTATTAGTTAGTTTCTGGCAATCACCTCATCAGATAATGGTAGAGGCATGTGCAAGATGGATCAAAATGGTTGTTTGATCTAGTTTCAATAAAGTGGAAATTAGGTCCTCTGAGCCATTTAGATTGAAATCAATAGCACAATGATTACTATTTTATTGCTATTAGACTTCCAAGATCATTGAAAGCAATACGATAACAATTTTCTTAGCAATGCCCTCTATAGTTAATACTTACAATGGCCTTGAGGGAATTTTTCCAACCCATCCAAATCTTTTTATCAATTTTCAACATGGAAGCCTCCCATCCGACTACCCCAAACTACTAATTTAAAAAAAAATTCATCACATTTTCAAGACACAAACATCCCTTAACACAGAAACGCCCAAGAGACATCCCCTCTTCACCTTCTCACCACCACCAACTACAAAGGGCAAGCATCCTCAAGATACCTTGCAAAAGCTAAGGGACGTGTCTGAAACATCCATCTATTTAGGACAAATGAGGTACATCCCCAAAATTGCTAGGCTCTTAAAAAAATAATTCACAAAAAAAAATTTTAAAAATGGAAAACCTTAAGTTCATTTTTTAAATCACCGACAAATTACTCTATGTTTGTTGTTGTTGTTTCAACTCTATTTCAAACCTATTTCAAATATTCTAGTTCAAAAGACTTTGGCCTAGCATTAAAAAGAGGAACTAGAACCAAAATACCATCATTTGCATGCTCATCAAAGAATCTATCCGGAAAGATTTGTTGCCGCCATCCACAAAGGATATGTAGCAAGCCCCAAATTTAGAGTCACTAATTCAAGATTCCCATGCCATAGGAATTGGACTTGAAGATAGACCTAGAAACAACCACGGAAAGAGCATTGTGGAAGTCATTGTTGGAACAAAAACAATCACATGAAAGAGCCTCGAGTGTTCGCCAAACCACACTTCTTCCCAAAGTGCATTGTGGAGCACTTAAATTACACAACCTTAGGCAAGCAAGACTATATATGTGTAGAAAAAGAAGTAAGAGCAATAGTTGCAACTATATTTCAATTTAATCAAATTCTATATATATAAAAAAATATTTAATAATCATTAATTTGCTATTTAATAAATAGAAATTAGACATTAAATTTTCATATCAAAATATTTATAAAATGCTGTTATTTAATATTATTTACTAATAATACTAATAAATAAATAAATATTTGATGTAAATGCAATAAAAATAGGGGGCTTTAGCTCAATTGGGTGAAATCAATCTATTGTAGGCAAATGGTCATGAGGTCCATACTAGATGGCATGTCACAACATCATCACCGGTCATGTTAAAAAGTTAAGCACACTACAAGTTATAGAGGGTAAGTTGATTCCTACAATCTAAAAAATAGTGTAATATATATAAAGATGACTAGCAAAAATGGCTCATGATCAAAAGTTTGCAGCAAACTAGGCTCGTCAAAACCTTCCTCCAAATAGGGTAAGAAATAATCAAAAGTCAATTTAGAAGAATGAAAGAAACACAGAGAAAACCAATTTTTGAATCTCAATTGAAGAAATAACTCATTTTGGGGAAGACAATATGTTGGTCCTTCAAGATCCAGTGGAGTTTGGATTCCAAACAATGCAGATGTCGTGAATGCTGCCAATCAAATCCCCCTTTAGCTGCAAAAACTTGCAAGTTGCGAAGCAATATCTTTGAAACAAGGAATTTTGATATAGAAGGTGGAAGGGGAACAGGCTCAAAAATTTGTACACAATGCTTGTAAGTGGTCACTCGATGGCAGATTGTAAATTGACAAACGAGAGCAATATAGTCAAAGGAAACTCTCAGGTAAAAGACATCCATTCTCCTCCCCTTAATGCAAACAAGATAGATGCAAGTAAAAAGGGGAGCCTTCATGCCAAAGTTGATCTATCAAAAAAGGAGATCCACCAATCACCTTAGATTCACATATGATTTAGAACTTGGAAATCAACAAGAAGAATGCAAACGCTTTCAATGTGGCTAATGACCTTTCCAATGTTACCAATAAGAACAAGGATGTCAAGGAAAATGAGAAGCTAATGACAAGTAATCCCCCTCAAAAACAAGCCTTGACTTTCATTTGAAAGGATTCCACGGATAAACTAAAATCCTATTTAGTGGATGGGGAGATTGTGAACAAGGAAGAACTAGAGTTAATCGGGCCACTCAATCATATCACCTTTGAAGAAGAAGATTTTAATCATACAGAAAAGCTAGGGTTGAGCCATTTAGAAACTATGAAAGAGGCCCAAGACTGTGGAGATCCAAAGAAGAAAGGGCACAAAACTAACAAAGAAACTCTATGCCAAGATGGTGATGCCAAAGAGCAGATGAAAATTAGTGGATAAGTTGAGATCTAGGAAGGAAAATACCCTTCTCACAAAGAAATGAAGATCTCCTTTTGGAATGTTAGGGGCTTAAATGCCCCTAACAAGAAGCGCTTGGTCAAGCACCAAATGGAGACCTCAAATTCAAACATCTTTATGATTTGGGTAACAAGTTGAAATCAAGAGAAATACAAGTGATAAAATCAAAATTAAAGATTTGGGAAGCGGTTTGTGTTCAAGTTGAAGGAGCATCCAGCAAAATCACCACTTTTTGGAACCTTGTAGTATGCACCCTTGTATTTTTTGTTTAATTTTATTGTTTGAATGTGTTTGGAGAAGTAGACAGAGATGTAGAGATAGGTTTTACAATGATCTCATTTGCAACAATAAAACAACAGAATTAAATCTTCAAATGAACATTTTCAGAAATGCCCACATTCAGCAATAATTTTCAGAATGATCTTCAAAATTGAAAATACAATAAATCAACAAAGTAATTGATACCCAGATGATCAAAACACATTTGAATAAACGAGCCAACATACCCATTTGCTGCAATACAAGAACAAGCTCAATATTGAATAAAATCAGCAAACTGAAGCTTCCAAACTTGGAGGTCGCTTCTCAAATACTCCTCCAAGATAAACTTGTTGTTTGTATGACCTCAATGCCTCCAAAGCAGCAAGAAATACTCCCAAACCCTAGCCGTCAATACCCACAAACTCCATGCTAAAGCAAGTGAATATATTGCTTCTGAATTCTCCAAACCCCAATGCAAATATCTCCTGCAATCCAAACATTGAAAGAAACCACACAAAGAAATCTCAATCTGAAAGCACTATAAAATAATTATAAGACATCTCCAAGAAATACCAGCCAGAGTAGATCTTTCAATACCTTAGCTAGCCTTCTTGAAGACGGTTTTCATCCTTAGGAAGATTGAGATGGACCAAGTCCAACTCTTGAGAATTATGCAAGGTTTTCAGAGAGAAATATCAGAAATAATAAACTCATGCCAAATGAGTCTCCATCCAATTTTTATAAGCTTTTTAGTCCGGCACTTGAAGCCACACTTAAGCCATTTAAAATTTTATGTTCTCTTTCCAACATGCTATAACACTGAGTTGTCTGATAAATTATTTTAATTAAAATGGCAACCTTAGTGAAATTAATTAAATAGCCCAATAATACACCCAAGTAGTGGCAATGGTTGAAATGCATCGAAATTGAAATTTGATGGCGTAGGAGTGATCCTGATGATGAAAGACGATAAATGGACCCGACTAGGTGACTTACAAAAAAAAGCTCCCTCCAAGAACCTTGGAGCCCAAACCAAAGGCTGAAAATAACATCTGAAAGCATCACATGGCTTCCTAGGTTGCCAATTCACATAGTAATGTTGGAGGTGGTTATGTGCCAAGCTTGGATGAATTGGCGTCCTTCACAACATCCAATAGCTTATTTGAAGTATGGCCTATGTAAAACAGGAACGCAACTTAAGTCAACATGTGGAGTGTCAATCCTCCAATCCTCTCAATGCCCTTCTTCTTGAACTAGGTAGAGGCAACAATTATGGAAGTGGTTAAGGGTGGAATTCCAAGTGCCCCAAAAGAGGTTCTTCACAATGTGGGATTATAAGATGACAAAAACATGGCTTGGCCTTTTTGTTCCCCCTTCTAATGGGGATAGGGGTATTGAGTCCCTACTAAAATGTAAGGAGGCTAAGTGGCAAATACCAAAATATGGGTGGTACACATTGAATTTTGATGGGGCCTCTCAAGGTAACACTGGCTCCTTGAGTGTTGGTTACCTCATTTGTGACTACAATAGATTGATAGTTAGCAAAGTATCTTGTCATCTAATGGAGGGAGCAAACAATTAGCCAGAATTACAAGCACTCACCCTTGGTTTGCAGCTTGTCAAAAATTTAATCTATCCAAAGTCAAGAAAAAAGGGAATTCATCCCTAGTTAAAAACACAATAAGAAAGAAATATTTACAAAGAAGTGGTACATCTCTCTTATTAGGCTTGAAGGAATAAGTGCTAATCACATTTATTGTGACACAAAAATGGATGCAAATTCCCCTGCCAACTTAGCGGTGGATGGCATTGAAGAGTTCTTCATTGTGCCACAACATGATGTCTTGGCCAAGTGTCTTGTCGAATATGAGAGTTAAAAAGTACATTATTTACCATTTTTCCAATCATTAGAGAGATATTGCTCTCACTAATGGGACAAATCTGCGAGATTATCATTCATTAGCCTTCCCTCTCAGCCTCTCTAGCACATACAAAATGGATGAAGCCAAGTCTAAATTACCAAAGAGAGATTCTTTTCATTCATTCCTACACTAGCAAGTTAGTAAAACCAAGTTTCTAGCTATGGATTCGCCAATGACTACTTAGTTCTTGACGCCAAATGGCTTTCTTGGGGATATCTAAGATAAAAGGCTTAAGGTTGTCTTCTTGGCCCGCCATGGGATTATCCTCATGGGCATCTAGTGGGTTCCAGGGGAAGATTTCATGAAAGCAAGTCATAAATATAGAATTAACATTAACATTTTCCTCCATGTTTGTGGTCTCCTTGCTAGACCTTGCTGAGCTGAAGAAATCTATGAAGGCCCTTTCTCAAGCCCTCATAAAGAAACAATTCTTGGGCAATCAAGATGAGGTTCTCAATGTGGCTCATGTTGGTGTTGTATTCCTTTGCCTTAAAATTTTCAAAGGCCATTGGCGTAAGGCAAATTGATGGAATGATTCCCTTTTCTATCCAAATTCAAATCTACCACTTTGGCTCAACACTACTTAAAGGCTGCTTTAGGCTTTTCCTTTCTAAAGAATATGAATTTGGAGCCTTCAAATGGCATTTGGTAGCTCTGAGTTTATCAATAAAGAACAAGAAGAATGACATGCTCTGGTATTTGAGTGAAAATATCCCAAAATCTAATAAATCTGTAAATACTGTATGTAAAAAATCTCCTCTCTAGTTTGTAATACATAGAGATTTTGTTCCTTCTTGGTAAAGAGGGGTTTATAGATAAACTGTCCAACGTCAATGTGTGTAAGTAGGTATGTTAGGCAATGTCTACAAGCTTTTGTAGCATGTCGGTTCTAGGGTTGAAGTGGGGTATCGACCAAAAAAATATATTGAAGTAAAATTTATTTCTATGATTAATACAAACAAGAGCAACCCCCTTGGTTGCAACTTACTTATCAGAAAATATAATATTAAATATATTATATATTAAAACTTAGTAAATTATTATATTAAAAAATTACAAATCAAAAAAATTAATATATTTGTTATTAGTACATAAAAAATAAATATTATTCACTATAATTTGTTATTAATTATATTAAAATATTTATTGTTATTATCTCTTAAATAAACCACTGCCCCTTGCTGTCCCCAAATTTAGGTCCTTGGTCCCCCTATTAACGAAACCCATTCCCCTGGTCCAAGACTGCCAAACAATGCTTATGATATGATTAAGACTAAAACAGCTCTCTGCAGGAAATCTTCCAGATTCAGGGCCAAAAGTATTTTATTTTCTAGTCCAAATTTAATGGAATATTACAAGTTTTTCTGCAACATGTTAAATTCAGTTAAACATTACTTGTCGAAAAGCATGCTCCCAGCCTCTTTTGCTTCAGATTTGGTTATCTATTACCGGTTAAAAGTTGTTTCCAGCCACATTCTGCTTCACTGCCAAAGGCTTTATTTTGATGGTACGGAAGAAATAGCGTACAAGGGCAGTTGGAACCAAAGTAGTTCCTGATAGTCAATACTATTGCCACAGGAAGTGCAATAGATCTTATTGGATAAAACAAAAGGCAGATGATTTGTACACGGTAGCTGCACTTGTTCTGGAAGTCTTCACATGAACTCAAGAGTGACAGAGCACAGATAAAGGAGAAGAGGACAAATAATACAACATCAAAATGAATCAGGTTGATATGAATTATCAAGCCAATGCAATTTCAAAACTCGTTGTCTGTTCCCCCCATTACTGAAACCCATTCCCCTGCTCCAAAACTCTGTGAAACAATGTTTATGATATGATTAAGACTAAAACTGCTCTCCGCTGGAAATCTTCCAGATTCAGGGTCAAAAGTATTTAATTTTCTGGTTCAATTTTAATGGAATATTACAACATTTTATGTGACATGTTAGATTCAGTTAATCATTACTTGTCGAAAGCATGCTCCCAGCATCTTTTGCTTCAGATTTGGCTATCTATTACCATTACAAGTAACAGCTTCTGGATTTGATTGTGTAGTTGTTTTTAACATCAACACTTCAAATCACACTCCATGATCCATCATCAGGATGAAAGAGAGTGCAAATCTCAGATCTCTTCCACTCTCTTTCATCCTGATGATGGATCATGGAGTGGGATTTGAAACGTTGATGTTAAAAATAACTACACAATCAAATCCAGAAGCTGTCACTTGTAATTCTAATGGATTGAGGAAATTTGATTACATTATCTATTACCAGTTAAAAGGATGCTCCCAGCCTCTTCTCCTCTAGCTGTCCCCTGTCACTGCTGAGTTCATGTAAAGACTAAAACTGCTCTCCGCTGGAAATCTTCCAGATCCAGGGCCAAAAGCATTTAATTTTCTGGTTCAAATTTGATGGAGTATTACAAGTTTTTATGTGACATGTTAGATTCAGTTAAACATTACTTGTTGAAAGCATGCTTCCAGCCTCTTTTGCTTCAAACTTGATTATCTATTACTTGTCAAAGGCAGATGATTTGTACAGGGTAGGCTAGAGGAGAAGAGGATAAATAATACAACATCAAAATGAATCAGGTTGATATGGATTATCATTCCAATTGGAGAGCAGAGTATCAAAAAGGAATTGTTGAATATTCACTAACATGTGGAACTTTAAGCCCCCCCATAATGGAAGGACAATCTTGTTTGCAATCTAAGTAGGATGCACTTAAAGCTAATTTCTGCCTGCATGAAGAGCTTGAACATCAAGAAAGCATGTTCTGACCCTTCTATGGGTTTACTTTGGTGTGATGTTGGCAATCATCAAGGATCCTATATATTACTATTTTCTAGGTCTTAGTAATTGATGTAGAGCAGGGGTGGGCACCAATGATTTGACATCATGTTTCAAGATTATGGGTTCTTATTCCTTCAAACCTCAGATTTGCTTCAATGCCCTTAAGCCTACACAAGGCTAAAACCTTCAATTTTCATAACCAACACTCAAGACTCTTACGAAACCTTTTTGACACCCTTGAATATATCCACATGACCTGTACAAACTCTCCATGGCTTCCAAGAACAGAGGTCTAACCAACTTCTACGGTTTCCTTACTAAGATCACCCAAATTCTAGTAGGTTTTTGAAACTGATAAATTGGTGATAACTTGTAAACCAGATCTCATATCCAAAATCTAAAACCTGTTCCGAATACCCTTTTGGGCCTTATTCAACATATCCCAAAATTAGGTTAGGTTGTTTTGTATGGACAGGCCCTAATTTTGACTGTCCTCTTTCCAATTAGACCAAAAAGTGTGCAGCAAATGGGGTTTTTCAGGCATAACTTTCAGTATAGGCTTCTTATAAGAAAACTAAAACCACTTTCAGACTATGTCACAAGGTTCACCAAATTTTTGGCTTCAAGTTCAAAATTTGTCGAACCTATAAAAACTTTTAAAAATTCGTATAAATTCACCTACAGTTCGTATGGCAAAAATACTGGACTCTGCAGCGTAGTGTATGTCATAGTAGCGAGCCCTAAACAGCAGTGTCCATGGTATGCTTGAAGAACAATATTTACCAGGTCAGATTCATTGCTTTACAAACTTATTGCTTCACCTCCGCTCAGATACTGCTGTGAACTGTCCATCCATCTATCTATGGGGATCTTCACATTTTGCAGGTTCTCCCATTCACCAAATTCAACTGAACGCCGTTGCTTGTTGCTGCATTGTCCAAGCCCTCCTGTCGCTATGCGAAGAACTAAGGCATGCCGTCGATTTAATATTTAGTTTTGTTTCTTAGGTTTTGTGTTTTGTTTTTTATTTTTAATGTTTTAAGATTTCATTTAAATTTATGTTATTTTTATTTACTTATTAATATTAAAAAGATTTACATTAATTTATTATTTATAAAGTTTATTTATTTTTATAAATTTTATGCATGTTAATAATTAACTTTTACTAAAATATTAATATTTAGCATATTTTATTTTATTTTAGTTTATATTTTATAAATTTAGTAGATATTATATATGTTTTTTATGGTTTAAACTTTATATATTATAAATGTGATATCTTTTTAAGATGATTTCAAGTCTATTTTGCAATGTTAAACTATTTAGGTAATTTATTGGATATACTTATATTTTAAAAAAATTATATAAGGCAAATTTAATATCGAATTTTTTTTCGAATTTTTTGCCCTTGCCGAACTTTATCTGAATTTCATAGTTGTCGAACTTGAACTCGAACTCGAACCTTGTGACTTAGCTTTCAAATACCCATTTGGCCATTTTATAAACATACCTTGAAATGGGGTAACCCAAAAAAAATTTCGAATTTTTTGCCCTAGCCGAACTTTATCCGAATTTCATAGTTGTCGAACTTGAACTCGAACTCGAACCTTGTGACTTAGCTGTCAGATACCCATTTGGCCATTTTATAAACATACCTTGAAATGGGGTAGGGTTGTTTTCGAACACAGGAATCAAATTTGGACCATTCTCCCTCAAATTGGGCCTACTAGGGTTTTAGACCCGTATATAGTAAAATGAGCATATCTTTCTTAAAACACAATGAAATTAGATGCAACCAACTTTGTCAAAAACTAGATTCATTCCTCTTCATTCTCCAGTTGGTTTCAAGCAAGTACATATCTGTACAATTCCGTACAAAGCAGATAAACAGAGAAACGTGTTCAGATTTGCAGAATTATTGATGGTTTTTATTGCAACCACTCCTCCGAATCCATAACCAACCCCCTTGGGTCAACATTACATGACCTTTTATATGTTTCCCAACCATTTCCAACTATTGGTAACCATATTTTGAATTACAACTAACAAATCAACAATTTTTGACTTTATGACAACTTTGCAAGAAAAGTTGCTTGACAACAATGACAAGCTTTTAGCAGCTTTTACATGTTTCGCCCCATGGACCTCAAACTTGCACAATTAGGTCCAAATACATCATAATGGCCTCAATTGGCCTTGTTTACATAAAAGAACACAAAAAAAACAAAAAAAAAACTCAAATTTGGTCATGTTGACCCAACACATGCTCCTAGGGTGCTCGTGCACCAGTAATTAACTCTATGGGTATACTACTAAACCAATTTTGGTGACAAGAATTTTTAGGATGTTTGTGGTAATAATAACCATACTAACGAGAATCGCCATAAAATCGCCTGAATTGCCAGTTCGGCGATTCGATTCAAGCCCGCCGATTTTTTATGAACCGCTAAACCAAATCAGTTGCCATGAATCGCTGATTCAGCGATTCGTTGAAAAAATTGCCAAAATCACCTGAAAAAATCGCCAAAAATCAGTCGTGTGGCTAGGGAAAAAGTCGTCATTTTTTTTAAAAAACACATCTTTTTTTAATGTTGCTTTTTGCCTTCTCCGATCATTGTGGAGGAGATTGATCCAGGGGGCGGGAGGATTTAACAAATATAACATTTAAGTATATTTCTTATACTTTAAGTTATATTTGTATAAATATTTTCAGGATGTTTGAGATAAGTTCCAGCTTCATAGGAGTTAAGATACAGATTCTAGATTTTGGGGGTTTTTGAAAAATTCTAGACTTAGCCAAATTTCAGGATTCAACAAGCCTTCAGTAGGGTTACCTCCCACAATCCATCATGGCTTTCTCAGGTCAAACTGAAGCTGGCAAAAGGATTCTCAAAGGGTTTTAACTCGTTTTATCACAAATCACTTGGTTTCGACCCCATCTCTATGACAGACTTAGCTTAGCTCTCGCCCAAATCTCAGACAGACGTGACTTCTCAACAGACAGACTTGAAAACAACCACCAACAAAGGCTACCTAAGACCTAGTTATGATTTGATGTCTTATGGATCTTCATCTTACATGCATTCTATGATTTGACTCATTATGATCCTATGATTTCTATTTACTTCAGCTACAATTTACATTTTACGTGTAACGTATGTGATGGATTTATCATTTATGTTCCTTGTTTATGTATGTTAGTTTCTATTTGATGATGTTATAGTGTGTTTAAGTTATATTCAATAAAGGGTGCATGAAATAAGTTTTAAATTGTTAAAATCTCTAAATTTCAAGGGTTTTTTAAATTTATCAATTCGTGGCCGATTCGATTCCGATTCGCGATTCGATTCGGCCTTGCCGATTCCGATTCTTGTTACTTTGATGATAACAAACCAGATTTACAAAAGGAAAATGCTAAGTCACATGGGATGCATCCAATGCCACCCCCTCCCCTCCCCAACAAACTCCACATCCCTTTCCCCCATGAATTCGAGAGGTGTGTCCCCGACACACACTCAACAACATTGTGCAACATAGGGAAAATCTCCACAGCATGGAAAAGGCCCTGCGATCTGAAGCTATTGCTGGCATTGCACCAATGCTGGAACGTTGAAGTCTCTTGTACACAGATAATATGTTCTAGTGCAATTGAAAGAAAATGTCATTATGTGCATGATTCACTATTCTAGTTGAAAACGGACAAACTCTGACAAACAAAAATAGCATTTAAATAAATTTGTGGTCAAAAGTATGAATTGTAAATGACATATAAATATCACTGTTTACAACTAGAGTTAGAAAGCAAATATAAAACATAATGGTACCTCCATTTAAGCAAAAAGAAGATTTTGCTACCATGTTTTAAAGTTGATAACAGTTTCAGAAGTAAAGAGTTATTGCCCACTGAAATAATTTTCCTTAGGGAGTGCCCTAATGATAAAACTTACAATACACAGACACAGTGAAACATTGCCACCTGCAAGAGCACAGATTTTAGATGCTATTTCTTACTGGAAAAAACTATCAGGAACAGTGTTAGCCGGAAAGACTACTTTATTATATGTTGTGTATTAGTTATGTTGTTCCAACGGTAATTAGTTATTACCGAAGGGTAGTTGGGTCGGGTGGTGACGTTTGGTCACACCCCTTCGGGTAGATAAATATGTACCACCTACGGGTGAAGGAATTATTACAATTATGATTATGATGTGAATGTACTCATACGTTGGAATGGTTAATGAAAGCATCTATTATTCTCTGATATATTCTGTGTTTATTATATTTCCTCTACTATGTCTGTGCAATACTAAGTTTACCCCAGCGGGCAAACATACAGAACATCTCATTAGTAAAGAAAAGAATCAGTCATGTTTAAGAGCATAATTATATTTTGTATATGGATGATTTTGTCCAAATGGAAGAAAATTCTATTATATGTATGGTACGCCATTCTAGTTGAAAACAAAATCTGAGAATCAAAAGTAGCGTTTAAATAGTTTTGTCACTGAAAGTGGCACTACAAATGACATATTACAAACAAAACATAATGGTACCTCAATTTAAGCAGAAAGAAGATTGTGTTGCCATGTTTTAAATTGATTAATGTTTCAAAAGTAAAAAGTTATTGGCCTCTGAAACAATGTTCCTTAGGGAGTACCTAATTATAAAACTTCAATATCAGACACAGTAACATTGCCAACTGCAAGAACACAAATTTTAGATGCCATTCCTTACAGGAGACATTATCAGGTATAGAACATCTCATTAGTAAAGAAAAAAATAGCCCAGTTTAAGACCATTATTATGTTCAAATATTGCAAAGCAAATGATTTCGATGCATGCTTTTGACAAAGCAATTTTTGTTATAAACCAACGATTTAAACAACAATTACATCTAAATGCAAAGTTCTGTCCTAGGATTGTCAAATCTTGTGCTTCAAGCAAATGTGAATCAGACGACAACATGCTTTCTAAAAATGTTTTTGAAGGTGAAATTGGGAAAGAATAATGTTAGTGAACAAGCGTTTCTGTCGCCTTGCACATGTAATCTCAACCATAGTTCCCAACTCAGACTCAGCAAGGCTGACCCCACTCAGGACTTGGCAGAAACTTGGCAAGGCTCGGCAAAAACTAGGTTTCTGGGGAGTCTTGGACTTGGCCAGGGTCACTCGACTCGGAACTCACCAGGATTCGGAGAGTCCTGGAGAGTCTAGGAACTATGATCTCAACAGACTAGTTTCCAGCTATTTTGGTAAAAAAAAAAAAAACTGACACAATTTCAAACACTATGTGATAATCTTCAAAAAAAAAACAATTGCCTCTGAACACTCTCATCAATATCCAGAACTTTAAGATAATATCAGCCCTAATAAAATAAATAACGAAGGATAGACATGTTCAGAATTTTTATAACGCCCCTTTTCTGCAACACCTGTCATGCTGGAAAGAATGCTGACAGAATGCAAACATCTAGTTAAACAAACAATCAGAATTGACTTCTATTAATTACAATGCCACGGCTTCTCTCCTATATAACCATAATCAGTTATGTAGATCAGAATTGACTTCTATTATTTACAATGCCACGGCTTCTCTCCCATATAATCATAATCAGTTACGTAGATCACTTAACTTGTGGGACCTTTACCCTGAGCAAAGGCACCAGCCTGTTAACTGGTATAACAATATAATTGGACAACCCATTAAGGATGATATTTAATGCAATTACAAATTGCTAAGTGTTGTTAGCTTCTATGCAAATAATATAATTTGCTATAAAAAATAAAGATCATTAGCTGGCTGATTCTTACATAATAAAAACACATATACATGGTCATACTGTTTCTGTGATTTTTGTTTTATGCTAAAAGCTACCAAATTTGGTAATCATGGACATGATTCCATTAAATTAAGAATTTCCACTGCAAAAGCAACCTTGCTTAAACCTGTAATTTATTATTTTTTATCATATTGCAGCTTAAGGTGTTTTGTTACCTACCTATCTATTAAGTGTCTCCTACATTATGAGCCTTACTCTGTTTTCAAACAGCTTTTACTGTAACAATCACTTGGAAGTTCTAGGAAGCAGGACTATTTTTATCAACGGATAAATTTCCAAGCTTGTGTTCATGTACAATTATTTCACAGTGTCACGCATATACAACAAAACATAGATGCCACTACTAAATTAGGATATATCAGATAGAAGAGAACTGTGATGCCAACCAGCTACAGTAATCAAATAACATCAGTGGCCTTGGACATACAATTTGCAGAACACAAGAAAAATGTTAGCCATGGAAATGATTTGAAAATTCTGTGGTGTCATGCGCAGGCTTCAATAGCATACGCTAACTTTGTGATAGTACACTGAATCCTACAAAACTAGCATTAACATAAAGATCAATCAGGAAGGATTAAACTAATTTAAGATAGTGCATACTTGGCCTCTATCATGGCTTGGACATAGCATGAAACCAGAGAGGTTCTTGAGCAGATCTGTAGACTCTGGAAGGCATTTTGTATGATAAGCTACTGGACAGCGCAGACATCGGATGAGCTTCCAGGCACCCCAGTTGTTACCTCGGTGGCATGAATGGCAAAAATGATGTGGGCATATATAACCTCTCCTTGTTATGTTTGAGTGTGCTCCTCTTGATGCTTCCCATTTCCTACCACATCCTTCGTGAAAGTAATTTTGACAGTTCTTGTATGAACATCTTAATGTTCCACCTGTCAGAGGACCATATTCCTTACAGTCAAAGCAGCACACCTGTTTTTAAAGAGCACAGAGTTATGATCATTAGCAAGACAGTTACTTATAAACCATTTTATATAATGCAAAGTTCACCATACAGCAAGATGATCATTCAAAATTGGTGTGCTTAAATGAATGTATTGATCTCCTAAAAAAATGTAATCAAACTGACAGCTAAAGCAATCCTATAGCAAGCCTTTCCAGTATGACTGTTCTATCCCAAATTTTCACATAGAGAAGAATAAGCATTTCTCTTCCAATATCCACTCCATAGAGAGTCTAAACAAAGTCGCATAAAAATAATTAGTCTACACCCAGATGTGAAAAAAAATTTTATGGATCTTAATTTCAAATAGCTTTTAGTTAAAAAGGTTCAAAATATAAATGTAAACAGTCCAGAAAGATATTGGACTGCAGCTGGGCTTCCTGTCGTGATGATTCACATTGATGTTGGGACAAGCCAAGTTAAACTATGTGAAAAAAAATCTTACATCACAAAATAAAGTCATATAAATTCTGCCAGCATTTAAGCCAGTTACCTGTTGAAACAAATTAAAATCGTAAACATGAATTTGATTACATACAACCACTTTTTGACAGACTCTCTTAAGATCCCTTGGAATCATTTGGAGGTTATGCTTAGATTTGCAGACTTCTAATTGTGCTTTTATAAATTTATACCTTTCTACTTTGTTTCTTATTTGGTTGCCCTTCTCTTGTTACTAGTTTGTAGTTTCGGGTGCTGGTCCTGTGGCCCTATTATTAGCTTGTTGCTTCAGAATTATTACTTTGTAGGTCATGATTTTGTCACGCTGGTCCTATGGCCCTATCAATAACTTGTATACAGCTTTACAAAAGGCCTAAATAAATATTTTTCAGAATTGGGCTTTACATTTTGTAAATAAGTAATTTTTTTTCCAAGGGGCTTTATGGACTTGCGTATGGCCTGGGCTCATCTCAAAAAAACCCGTACAGAGCAACAAAAATGTAAAAACAGAGGAACCCAGGCCATTTTATTATGAGATCTAGGCCGAAACTGGTACCCAGTTTGAAACAGGCCTGAATATGTAGGGTCCTGGAATATCACTCTGTAGCTCAAAAGAAAGCCTTAGTTGACAAGAATATTATTTTCTGAAACTCGTATAGACATTATTTTCAGATGATAAGTAGGAGATATTTTCCACAGCAAGTCAAATTGTGATATTGCCATCAGGATTCAACTGTATAGTTTTGGAGTCAAACTCATTGACCCATGTTCCATGAGTAGTATGAAAATGAATGATATGAGTTCTTGTGAACCACTACTCATGAAACATGGGTCAATGAGTTTGACTCAAGAACAACACAGTTGAATCCTGATAGCAATCTCACAACATTATTTTCAGATAATACAAAAATGTTAAGATAAAGATAAAGAACTATGAAATAAATTTTAAAATTAAAAGGCAAGTGAATAAAAACATCTATTTCACTCAGAAAAAATGTTGAAATATTCTTTCAAGTAAATATTAATAATTTGAAAGAAACAGAGACAGAATTTGAGAGACCGAGATGAATGAAAATGTCTAACTGTGATCTCAGATGTTCCAACAAAAATGCTAGAGTTTTTGAAAGTTTCCAAAATACTATGTCGTTCGGGATCTTCTCAATCCAGAGAAATATGCAGTTTCATGATTTCTATGCTGGGCAAGAAGTCCTCTTTTTTGTTGACCTAATCAAAATTAAAATTTGAAATGGCCATGAGATTTATTTCTGAAATTTATACAAACATAATTCTCTTTTAAGTGTTGAAAATGTAGAGATCGCTTATACTTCAAAAGTTCAAAGTTAACTTGACAATTCATAAAAAACATTAAATGCCGACCTTATTTCATAAAATATCAAAATATCACAAATTCAAAGAAAACATTATGATTTTTTATCACAAAAAATTCTATAAATATCATGATGACTAATTTCTGAAACTTCAACTGACATTGTTTTAGGTGAAATTAATCTTCAAGAAGCGAGAAAAATAATGAAAAAATTAAAATAAAAGAGGAAACCTAAGAGCTACGAGAAAATGATTCGAAAAAACTGTAGAGGCACTATTTTCAACGAAGCTCAAACTTTCAAGTACTACAATAAATTAATAGCTTAATAACTTTACTGTGAATAACTACAGTTGCTAAAATAACTATACCAATAAATTAGAAACCCAAAAAAACGGTTCAAGATCATGTAAACCCTAAAAAATAGAAACCTTATTTTGGAGACAACTGTAGCATTGCCAGGGATCGATTCCATGCACCTCCTGCGATCCCAAACAGCTCAAATGAAACCCTTTCTTACACTGATCACAAAACTTCAATTCTCCCAAACCCTCACAAACCGAACAAACAACTGAAACCTCGTCCAAATCTTTTTTCCTGTCTCTTGATGTCTTCACCCCCTGCTGTTTTCCATTGTTCATCTGTGTCTTAACACTCTTCTTCCCATTTTCCGTTTTCACGGTCCTTTTACCGTCCCGTTTCGCCATTACTCCCCTGCTATAAATTAAAATACACTTCCTTGTCCAAATGCATAATACGCCTAAAAATGAATTTATTAAAAACTGTGATAAAGAATTAGACGGACTGAACAGAGTCCGAAAAAGATTCAAAGCCCTCCTGAGGGTTGCAAATCTTCAAGCCAGATTTGCAGAGCTTGGCAGTGGAAGAGCAAAAGCGCGGTTCAAATTGGATCTAAAGTGGGAAAAAGATTCAGAGCTCCCACGGCCAACAATGGAAGTTAACCAGCGTTCAACCAGAGTTTACGTCCTGATGGCCATGCTGGTAAAAAGCCGCAAGAACTCTGGACTTGAACTGAGCAGGGGCAGAAGCATAAGCCTGCTGTATTCCCTCCTTCCTCAGAAATTCAAGCCAAAATTAAAATTAATGTTACATAATATATTTTTTTTATTATTTTTTAAAGATTGTGGTGGAATGTGTGTATGGATGACCATGCACATGGCTTACATGGGCATTCGATACGGAGATCCAATTTGCGTTATCCGTTGGAGCCAAAAATTTGAAATTGCGGGTATAGGCATCCGGCTTAATAAAATATCCTCATTATACTATAAATAAATAAAAAATTAGCATTAGTGATGGTTGGGTTTCCTAAGAAATAAATTAGGGAAACGGATCGTCTAATAACGGTCAATCCTAACTTAGTCTATTCTAAGCTCTTAAATAATATATTGGAATTTGACTAAGTTTTTTTTAGTTTTTTTGGTATGTGGCTTAAGAACTTAAAATTATTTTTGCACTTTTTTGGGTAGCTTATCATAAATGTGGGAAGATTAGTTATGTGTAGAAAGGTAAAAAAATAGTTATTTACAAGTGATGTGGTACCTATTCACAAATGTTCTGTTATTAAAACATTTGCACAATTATTCTAATATATATTTCTTTAGTAAATATTTTTATCAATACCATGCACTAGGTTACTAATAAAGTTCCATGATTCCTCCAAAAAATATTAAATCTTAATTGTTAAGTGTACAAGTGGGTGACCAATAGAAGTTGTGAAGAAGCATTGCCGAAATTAGAAGTAGTAACAAAAATATGAAGTATCTTAAGTTGGAGGAGATCAAATGTCCTCAACTGTAGAAATAATAGTACATGAAGGAATAGTACATGGCAACTGATCACTCTATGAGGATGTGTCCACAAACACTACGTAGTAGGTGTCTTAGTGAACAGAATTTCATGATTACATGAAGATTCAAGATCTCCAAACAAATTGTTAGATAATGGACCAAGTATTGAAAGGGAACTTGATGTGCTTTATTTTATGGATATATCCCTCATAAACTATAATTTATATTAGTCTATAAACCTTTTCCTTTTTGTTAAATCTCTTTTTCTCTAATTTACTCATGTGTCAAGAACAAGTCCAAGGAGATAAGGTAGTAGACGATGCTCACATTGATGATTCAATATCCCTTATTTCCAAGATAAATTTTTCTTTGACTCAAGCCTAACTACAATAGTGAAACTTTATCTTAGTTCATGATTATTGTTGATGTTTATAGCTTCGATCAGATAAAATGATCATAATATTATGAGAAAATAAATAAGCAATATATTATATATAGTATATATATATATATATATATATATATATATATATATATATATATATATATATATATATATATATATATATATATACACACAAACTTATAATATTAGAATAAATAAGCATCATTAATGTTTAACCTTATTAATACCATTTTGTATTGGTTATATTTAACAATATGAGATAATATCATTCTACATTATATATGCATATTAATATATATAATATTAATGATGTTAATATTATATATATTAATATACATATATAAATGTATATTACATTTGATCAAATTATATTTCATTTAGTGAATACCGATTTACATTGGTAAACATTTACTATTATCCACCCCGATTACTGTCAGGTGATTATCGTTGAGTATTGGTGATACAAATCAGTATTATATGGTAAGTATCAAATGAGAGTCACATAAATGTTAAGACGTGACTCATCGATGAGTCACGTCTTACCTTTTACGTGACTCCTCCATTTGCCAATATAAATGTTCATTAAAATAAGACTTTGAGATATAGAAAAATACATCAGACAATACGTTCAGATTAAGTGTGACTACAAAGCAATTTACTACCTTTGTTTTGAGCAGCCAGTGAAATTCAGTAACTAATAATTATTAGGTGTATCAATCAGTACGGAGTATATACATAAAACAATACAAGTCTCTCTTCTCCAATCTGCAAAATATTAATATTAACATAATTATATATCTATCTATTATTATATCAGTAATATATATATTGAGGTTATATAAGAAAATTTTAAAAGCCATACATTCTTGATCCTAATTTAACGCCATACATTCTTGATCCTAATTTAACATGGTATCAAAGCAAGGTTCCTTCGTTGAAGCCTAACCGCTTGAAGGAAGATCCGATTAGATTGAAAGAAGATCAAGATCAGATTTTTTTAAATCTCAGAATGGCAAATAGAATGAGACTAGAAGACAAACTTGAAGGTGCCTCTGATTTTGAATCATGGAAACTTCGAATGATGTTGGTATTAAGGAAGAATGAGCTAAAGACTATAATAGAAAATCCTCTTAAACCTAATGAAAATGATGAGAAGAATAAATGGGAAAAAGATAATACTAGAGCAATGGAATTATTAGTGGATGGAGTGAAAAATTATCTACTACCTATCATCACAAAGTTAGACTTTTCTTATGACATGTTCAAAGCCCTGGAAAACATGTTTGAGATCAACAACACCAGCTGAATTCTTACTCTTAAAAATCAACTCTCTAATATTAAAATGAGTAAAGGAGAGATTATCACCTCATATTTTATGAGGATATCAGAATTAAGAAATCAACTCTCTTCTATTGGTCACATTTATGATAATAAGGAGTTATCTATGATAACTCTAAATGGGCTCCCTATCTCATGGGAAAACTTTAGACAAGGAGTAAGCGCTCGCACCAAACTCCCCAAATTTGATCGACTAAAAGTTGATTGCATTCAAGAAGAGTATAACCTGAAATCTAGAGGAATCATGGAATCCACAAAAGAAGATGTTCAGGTTCTCGTCGCTAGTTCAAAAAGGAAAAAGGGCAAGAAGTCATATGAGCAACAACCGTTCAAGAAACCAAGAGACCACTCTTCAATGCAATGTTTTAGATGTGACAAATATGGTCACACTGCAAGAAAGTGTCCTGACAGACTTAGAATGCAAGCTTCCCTTGCTGAAGTAAATAATTCAAATGTATGTTCAGAGAAATATGTGTTCTAAAAGAAATTCAAGATACCTTATGATTGAGAGGGAGTTCACTCATAAAGATAAGAACACTTCTAAGGTAAACTTGAAATGATTATTGATTATTATATTAATGTTATTTTTAAAAATTATATGGGCCCTGTGTAAATCATAAGGAAGTGATGACTTCCAAATGATTATCACTTGTATTTGTTAAAGTTATTAGAAGGTGACAATCTTGCAATAACTTTCTATTGTGATAAATAATTTTGTGATGATCTAAACAGATCTAAATTGTGGATGGAATCGCCAATGGAGGCAATCCACACTAAAGCTCATAAGTTTGTGAATAGAATCGTCGATGGAGGCAATTCACACGAGAGCTTGTGGATAGAATCGTCGATGGAGGCAATCCACACTTGAAGCTCGTGAGTTTGTGAATAGAATCGCCGATGGAGGTAATTCACACGAGATCTTGTGGATAGAATCGCCGATGGAGGCAATCCACACCTGAACCTCATGAGTTTATGAATAGAATCGCCGATAGAGACAATTCACACAAGAGCTTGTGGATAAAATCACCGATGGAGGCAATCCACAAGAGAGCTTGTGGATCGAATTGCCAATGGAGGCAATCCACCTAAGACTTGTGGATCGAATTGCCAATGGAGGCAATCCACCTTGGAACAAACTTTCACAATTTATGAGCCTATTGTGATTTACATTTTATCTTCCCTAGCTAAGAGGGAGTGTTGATGTTTATAGCTTCAATCAGATAAAAT
>BSBK01002596.1:2427500-2475000 GCA_027943335.1 Chamaecyparis obtusa | reverse complement strand
TATTTGGGATCCTTGTAACATTTCAATAAGCATCCCAGAAAAAAGGCAATATTGGATGAGTGGGATAGTTAGAAACTTTAGACTAAATCTAACTTTTAATTTAGTAAATGTGTATGGGCTTATTCAGAACAAGGATAAAGTAAGGGTCTGGGAGGAGATTGGTGCTTATATGGAACAAACTAAGGATTTACTTTATTTTCTAGGAGGTGACCTTAATGTCATAACTAAGATTTCAGAAAAGAAAGGAGGAACAAGGTCCCTCCCAATAGTAGCTAGAGACTTTACACAATGGAGAGATAGAAACTCCATCCTTGAGATACCAACAGAGGAAAACTCCTTTACATGGAATAATAGAAGGCTAGGTTTTTGCAACATTGCAGAGAATTTAGATAGATTCTTCTTTAAAGGGAACCTCTTTGACCATGAATTTTCACTTTCAGCCAACATCATTCCCTTCTCTGGATCAGATCATTACCCTATTGCCCTCAATATCTTAACACAAACCAAACCAAGGAAGAGATCCTTTAAATTTGAACAAATATGGTTAAGAGATTTGAAAATTCTAAAACTAATAGAAAGATGGTGGTTTGAACCCCAGATTGAAGGATCTAAGTTATATAAATTAGTAAACAAACTCAAATGGATTAAATTTTTTTTATTAGAATGGAATTCATCTATGTTCAGAAACATCTTTGAGAAGAAATTGGACCTAGAATCAAAACTAGGTATAATCAATTCCCATGTTATTAAAGATGGGATGAATGATGACCTTTATTAGAAGGAGAAAGGTTTACTTAAAGATTATGAAGAGATCCTGACTAGAGAAGAAATCTTCTGGAAGCAAAAATCTAGGGAAACCTGGCTAGAAGCAGGGGATAAAAATACAATTTTTTTCCACAATAGTACCAAACAAAGAAGAATTATTAATAGGATCTCTAGCATCAAGAAAGGAGAAGGTAAAACTATTGAAGACCCCAAAGACATAGCTTATGAAGTAGTGAGCTACTTTGACAACATTTTAAATATCAGAAAATCTTCAAGTCTAGGAAGTCAAAAAGAACTTCTTAGGAATATTCCCAAAATCATTACTAAACAACACAATCAAATGCTCACAAGTAAATTTACTATTACTGAAATCCATTCAGCTTTAATGCAAATGAACCTAGATAAATCCCGAGGTTTGGATGGATTATCTGCCATTTTCTTTCAAAAGTGTTGGCACTTCATTGGTGAAGAAGTCATGGAAGCTTTAGAAGGGGTTAGAAATTTAGGTATAATACTTAAAGAATTCAATAACACTTTTATAGCTCTTATACCTAAGAAAGAGAAACCTTTGAGTCTAGATGATTTTAGACCTATAGCCCTGTGCAATACCTTATATAAACTATTAACAAAAACAATGTCCCTAAGACTTCAAAAACTTCTCCCCTTAATAATTAGTGAAGAACAAAAAGAGTTTGTCCCAGGAAGATCAATCTTTGATGAGTTTATCATTGCACAAGAGGCTATTCACTCTATCCTTAAAAATAAGAACCCTAGTATGTTGATCAAATTGGATATTAAGAAAGCATGTGATAAGGTTGATTGGAGATTCCTCTGCAAATGTTTGGAAGTATTTGGCTTTTCCAAAACTTGGATTAACCTAATTTTAGAATGCATATCTACTCCTAAGATTTCATTTGTACTTAATGGAACCCCAGAGGGTTTCTTTGGCATCTCCAAAGGACTCAGACAAGGAGATCTAGTCTCCCCTTTCCTCTTTATTATCATGACCAAAGCCTTAGGTTGGACAATGTCAGAAGAAAGGAAAAAAAAGACAATTGAAGGAATTACCATTGCTAGTGACCTGGAACCTACCACACATCAACATTTTGTCAATGATACTCTATTATATGGAGTTAGCAAAAGAAGGGAGGCTAGATCTTTTAAGAGGATTTTGGAAACTTTTTCAATTTCCTCAGGACAACAAATTAACCTGGAGAAGTCAGAAATATTCTTTCTTCATACTGATTTAGGAACCAAAAAAGACATCTGTAAAATCCTAAACTTTAAAGGAGTACTCCCGTGTAAATATTTAGGGCTCCCCCTTGTCAAGGATAATAAGATAACAAATATATGGGATCCTATTATAGAAAAAGTCAAAAATAAAATGGGATCATGGAAAGGAAGATGGATGTCCTCTGCGGGTAGAGCTACCATGGTTAAATTTGTACTAGCTGCGATACCAATTTATCAGTTATCATGTATGCACTTACCTTCAAACAAGAGATCTAAAATTACAAAGCTTTTAAGGACATTTTTTTGGCAAGAAAGCAATGAGAATAAGAAAATTCCACTTATATCCTGGGAAAATATGTGCAAGCCCAAAGAGGAGGGCGGAATAGGCATTAAAAACTTAGGTGATCAAGGGAAGGCCCTAGGGGCCAAATTACTATGGAGGCTCTTTAAAAACCCTAAGGCTAAATGGGCGAAAATACTTATCCACAAATACTTAAGAAATGGGTCAGCCATAAACATCTTTAAAGAATTCCATCCCCCAAAAGGATCAAGGATATGGAATTTTATGATGGAATGTAGGAACATTATCAGGATGAAGTCTTATTCTGGGATGACTCTTGGGGAGGCTATGAAATAATATCAAAAAAATTAAACAACCGAACCCTCATAAACTCATTAAAGGAGAAGATAGGTCTCAAACTCAAAGACTACCTTATTCTTAAGGATGGAAACAGGGAATGGAAACCCATGGAAATATATTGGATTTCAGCTATGGATGATTCAGTAATCAAAGATATTCTTAAAAATAGGAAAATTGCAATAAACAACTCAAGAGATAAATTAGTATGGGATGGATCAAAGATAGGGGAATATAAAACTAAAGATGGATATAAGATCATCTCATAAAGTTATAATAGACCAAAGACCTCCTTACCGATCCACCTATGTTGGGGTAAGGAATGCTCTCCAAAAGCAGGCTTCTGTACATAGTTAGCAATGAATTACAAACTTTTAACAACTGATCATTTCAAAAAATTAGGATTCTCAGGTCCGAATAGATGCTCACTATGTGAAGCAGAAGAAAAAGATGGTGATCACTTATTCCTAAATTGTCCATACACTCATCAATGTTGGAACTGGCTACAGGGAAACTTGGGCTAGACCTCAGCCTTTCTGCAATCTTTGAGATCAATGCTACAAGCATGGCCAATCATCAAATGAAAAAGTATCTATGCTAACCTATGGTCTTTATCTCCATCCATATCAATATGGGAAGTTTGGAAAGAATGCAATAGAAAAATCTTTAGAGGGGAAAAAATGGAATGGGCACAATTATGCAATAAAATTGAAGTAGCAATTATAGAAAAGATGAATAGAAACACTCTCAAAAAAATTAAAACAAATCTTAAAATGAGTCAGTGGGACAGGAAGATGAGGGGAAAATGGGAAGGTTTGGTATTACCACCTTTTATAGGGGCTAACCCTAAGGCCTCTTCAAAGAGGTTGGAATGTAAGTGGAAACCTCCAAAGAATAATTGGCACAAACTTAATTTTGATGGAGCGTCTAGAGGAAATCTGAGTATTGCACACATCAGATGCATCATACATAACCATGAAGGTGTTGGTGTTTGAAAACTCTTATGCCACTTAGGGCTGCCAATATGCCTTGAGACTGATGTTAGGATTGGTTAAATCCAAGTGTGAAAGCTCTACAAGGCAACTGGACCAACTATAGGGACAAGACTGCCCTCTTCACTTCAGGCTCTACAAAACCATGGTAGGTGTACCTAATCCAGTAACTTATGGCATTTTAGGACTTTGGACTGGATTAAACAAAGCAGATGATAGAAAGAGACTACTAAATGTTAACTAGGCATTCATTGAATCTCTATTGCTATGAAGGGTAAAATGGCCTTGTGACCTCAAGACTATGAGGGATTGTAGGATTGGAGATATTAAATATAATTGGGTTTCTTGCAGGATGCAAACAACCATGCAACACATTGCATCAACACAGGGATACTAGCTTAAGATCAGTGCCTTATCCATTGGGCATCATACCTGAAGTGAACATGGAACACAAGGACAACTACTAGATTCATCTGAGAATCCAAGCCATAAACATAGTTAAACACCTCTTACACTACTTAAAAGTATCCTTACTGATTGAACCCAATGAATCTATGCTTCACTTAGAGACTTTTAACCTGATTCTAAATCAAGGCTGAGAGATGAAACATATACATAAGCAACCAAATGCAGTGAGCCAGAAAACTCAGAATTCATTAAGAACAACTAAAGGAGAGATCCAAGAATGAGAAACTACATTAAGTATGTGGATTCAAATCCCTGTATTACAAGTTGATTTAGAAAACACCATAGACAATATGCAAAAGATACATGAGGTTTTTCCCTAATGTTGATACAACTAGCATGAAAATGTTTACATGAAGAAACCGCTCATGGAACCAAAAATTGGAACCACTGGAACTGACAAAATTCAGAACCATTGACAAGTCAAAAAATTGCAATATATACCACTAGTCATCTTGGAAACCCAAAATATGTTGCAACAAGCTACAGATGACTGGGGTCAGGGTTACAACGGCTAACCACAATAAAATTTCAAAAAACCACTGGAGGGAAAACCAGCACCAGCCTGCAAAAATCCTCGAGCAACAAAATCTATCCTTCTCATCAACTTCACAATAGCTACTATCTTGCAAAAATTAATTCCAAGCAACCCCCTTCATCGCACATAGCCTACTACAAAAAACTAGCAAGAAACCCTGCAATCACATTTGAAATCGGGTGCCAACGGCTAGCTGGTCAACAGCCAATTAGAATCCAGCATGTCAGCACCACTAGCACCATGGACCCACCTTAGAACTCCACAGTGATGATATCTCAATAGTTGTCACATGATCGCATATCCCAGAGAAGGGCTATGCGAACATGTGACACGCTGCACTTGCAACCCTTTACCACCTCACAACTCTGCATAACCGCCGCCGCTAAGCCTGGCGATTAGTCACATGATCGCATAGCCTTGAAAAAGGCTATGAGATCATGTGAAAAACCATTACTTACCATGCCTTGGCCCTACCAACAACTTCCATGCCTTAGACCTAGGCCCGCCATATGCCACATGTCATACCACCATTCGTTGCAACTGCCAAGTCATCTCTGCCACAGCACCCACCCGCAAATAAGCCTTTGAAATCGAATGGTGTGCGCATGATCGCATGGGTCTAACACCTCCCATGAGATCATGGGCCAACCACTAGATCTGTCACACCATCCCCCCCTCTGAATCTCTTAGGCCCACTAACGAACTGCCACATCACCACCAGCGGGACCATAGCCCTTCCGCCAACGGGCCCCACGTGCAAGGAAAGAAAGTTGTCGCATGATCGTAAGCCATGGAACTAGCCCTTGCGATCATGTGACAAGACCATATGACTACCAAGCATTCAGAGATTACGTGACAAATTGCTCGCTAGGTCATTAGATGCTAGCTGATAACTACCAAACATGAAGAGATTACACGACCACACAGTTGCGTGATCTCTAAATAAAAGATGCAACCACCAGAAGATTTGGAGAATCAGTGACACAACCGAGCAAGGACTGGGCCCCACACGAGAAATAGCCGATCGCATGGTCACATGTCAAAAATCTCTGACATGTGATCATGTGACAACTAATCAATTTAAAACTTTCTAAAACTTGGGCCCACCAACAGGTCGTAGCTACACAGATAGGACTAACAAACAAGGAGTGCTGGCAAGAGGAAAGAAATGGGAGGTCGAAAACACACAAAGTTTTCAGCACAGCAAAAGACTAAAAACACATAGAGTTTTTGATGCCAAGAGACAAGTGCACAAAAGCGGGAAGGCAAGGTCAAAAACAACGAAGGTTTTCACATAGACCGAAAACATCATGGATTTTCAAAAACACTGTGGGTTTTCGACACTGTGGCAAATTCTAAAAATATTTTCCTGCAGACCTTAGAATTTGAATAACTTTCTAGATTTTGTGATTCAGGAGATACGATTTGGACTAGAGCAATGTGGAAACATGAAGAACACATGGTAGGAAACACACCATGAAACACTGTAGATTTACTTCGCATACCAAAACTGTGATTGCAGCAGGGTGGGACAACATTACAAAACTTGCAAGGAATAGGCCATTTTCAAAGGATTTTTGTTGTGACAAGAAAATGGACTAACAGAAGGCATGGAAATTGTAGCACTAGCATCTCCTATAGGAGAAGAAACAAATAATTGGGCAGAACTCTATGCTTTAATAAAGGGTCTCCAAAAATGTGCATCCTTGGGATTGAATTACTAAAAAATTAAAGGTGATTTTGCAATAATCATTAATGCACTAAGGAAAAAAGCAACTCTGAATTGGAGATTAAACTCCCTACTTTCCTAGGCTTTGACCCTATGTGACTCTTTTTCAAAAATAACAATTAATCACATCTATACAGAAGGGAACAAGAGAGCTGACAAATTAGCTAACTTAGGAGCGGATGGGATCACCCTGACATAACTAGTAAACATTGATGAAGATGGTAGACTTATAAGTTAAAGGGGTTACTACATACTTAGTATGATTATAGGACTCCTTGTTGACCTTAAACCGAAACAATATTCTTCTAGGCTCTCTTTATAGGATAGTGTCTCTAAGCTAGTTCTCCTTTAGTTAGGATCGAGGTAGGAATGGCCATCTTCTTAAAAATAGATAGTTTTAGACCAACATAATTTCCCTGATGCCTAAGAACAATCCAAGTATTTTACTAATTTTATTTATAATTCTATTAATTAACACAATCCCCTCTTGCAGTATACTTAAAGGATAAATTGCTAAACAAAAATTGTATTCATTCCCATATTAAGTTAGCTTCCCATCAAATCTCTAGAGACTCCACATCAGCATCGTCATATTTAGGGAAATCTCACAATTCAACCTCTGACTAATAACTATCATTACTTGGTAAAGCCCATAAATCCAAATGCCCTCACTTGTATGAGAATTAATTAAGAATTAATTTTTTCAACAAGTTGTAGGACGTAGTCTATACTACTATGGTATAAAACCGCATCCTTTAAAAAAAATTAATCTCTCCTCATCTTAGAAATTCTAGTTGATATTTATGTTTTAGAACCGTATCTTTCGGACATTTTTACTTGACTCCTTAAATTAAAATTCTTCCCAATACTATATACAATTTCTTGAGTCAGTCATTAATAGAAATGCTTTATAGGTCATTTCTTTTTGAGGAAGATAGAAATCTTCCCATGAACAAGACAATATATCTAGCGCCACCATTTCATATTGAAACCTACATCTATTAATGATTTCAGTACCCTTCTATTAAAGCTCTAAAAACCAGGCATTATCACCAAAAGTAACAGGATAAATCTACGATACAACTATATCTCTAAGCAAAAAGTACACAGTAATAATGACAAATTATGGAAGTTAATTCATATGCAAGTGTACTCCAAAGCTAATTCAAAAGGAGCTTACTAGAAGAGTCTTTTGACTTTCTTAAACCTTACAAATAAATTGGGAGTGTTACTTTGTTTTCAACTTGCGATAGATAGGATAGCTCTGAAATGAATTGAAAGCATAATGGAGTCAAGGATAGTGATTTTTCACACCAAATAAAAGTGCCAAATGGCTTTCCAAGGAGCAGTTAAACCTGAGAGATGGAATATCCTTTTAAAACCTTTAATAGCTACAGTTCGAAGAGCTCTAGTGAGAGGACTTGGCGAAGAACACTTTGATAATGAATTCAAAGTATGAGTTAACAGACAGGTATTTGGTCTTTTCATTGCATTAACAATATTTAATGGGGCTTCTAAGGACAGAGTAATTAGGGTGACAAGGGAAATTTTTAAGGGAGAGTACTTATTAGGTCTAGAGAGAGCAGTTCATAGCATTGATAATCTCCTTACCATCCCTTTGCCTGAACTTTACATGAAATTGAACATGAATGCTCTCCTGACCATTCCAAATTCCCAGTAGCTACCTATTCTTCTTCTAAAAGATGAAACAAAGTTTAATATAGTTTGGCCGGCAATGCGGAAAAATTTAGATTTCCTCATTGCAGTAGTGCTCAAGGAGGTAGTCGACCTTGATGAGGTCTTGGACTATTGGAGGGTGGAGGGTTTTGAGGTACCTTTGGAAATGGACATGGTAGATCCAAACTACATTAGGATAGTGGCTCTGTAGGTCAAGAAATCTTCAAGGGAGTACAAAGCCAAGAAAAAGGAAATTCTCATCATTCATAAGAAAGATGCAGATTGGTATTGTAAAGTCATTCATAAAGAGGAATAGGACTTGTTAAGAATAGATTTCCCTTATGAACTTTGGCACTTTAGTCCTTTAAGAAGATAATTTTGATATGTGATATATTTCCTTTCAAACTTCGGTACACTAATCCTTTTTGATGGTTTGAAAGAAAGACAGTATTTAGCATGGACACTATGTGGATACTTCTTAGATCTTTAATATTATTCTAGTATAGTAATTACTATAAATTTGCTTCTTGTATTTTTAGAAGACTATCTAAATTTAGTATGATTTTATGGATTTATCAAGCAAAGTATCTTTACATATATCCTATATATTTAAAATAAAAATTATAAAAATAGGATTTTTTCACAAAATCTTTTTGTAATATCTAGAAATTTTTATTTTAGGCTTAAGTGGAGGATAAATAGATTAATCCTAATTCTAAACTATACATTATAATTCTAAAAGTTTACGCCTTGTTTTTAGTTCCATTATGACTAGGAAATTCAAAAATAAAAATATATTAAGAGGATATGAAGGGTTTCTTATAGCCAGATCACTAGCGGTTCACCTTCATCTTTGATTAACATTTCCCCGCATATTATATATAGATTTGAAACTAGCATATCTTAATATAGCATCCATGCTTTCAATGGCAACACCAATCAAATTAAGATGCTCAGGAAGACAAATTGCCTTTGAAGGGAGTATCTCGAAGAGAAGAATCAGGAGACTGTTAATGATTAAATACAACATTGTTGTTAGGGTAGTTTTTGTCATCCTAGGAGAGGAATTCCTAGGAAATACAAGAAGACATAGGGTTAATTCTGATATCTCAGCTATGTTTATAGGCTCAGCCCTACAAGTTGACCCTAGATGTTAAAAGCATTGGTAATCTTTGCAGAAGAATTTTAAAAAAAAAGTACCTGATGGATCTTGATAAGGTCCTCAAAAGTATCAGAGTTGACTTAACCATTCCGAGCCCCTGTGATTACATGAAATAGATAAGCAACTAGAACCATGTTCCCACATTCCCAATACTAGAAATGATAGATTGGGATAGATATTTGGAAGAAACCCCTTCTATTAGAAGGAACTTAGATCTCCTTTTTTATTTTACCCATACAAGATTCCCTCCTGATGAATACTCGATGTCTGAGTTTATTACTAAAGATAACATTAGACTAAAATTGGTCAAAGAAGATAAAGACTCAACATCATCATTAGATTCTTCAAATGAGAACTAAAAATCCCTCCCTCCATAAGGTAATAGCCTCAGCAAAAAGTTTTCATATTCAGGAAATTTTTCCTTGGTTTCATTAGATTTGGTATATTTATCCTGGGTATCTAAACTCAAAAAGGGTATGGATTATAAGGCTATTTGAACTCTAGAAAATTTGAGATATGCCCTATTGAAATAAAGAATTATGGAAGATTGATTATCTGGCACTTTAAATCTAAAATCTCAAGTACATTTGTAATTTAAGAAGGCATGAATAATCAGGTTCTAGTATTTCTCTCTTGTTGGTGTTTGAAAACCCTTATGCCAACTATGGCTGCCAATATGCCTATGATGGATATTAAGGATTGGTTAGTTCCAAATGTGAGAAATCTATAGGCAACTAGACCAACTATAGGGATGGATATTCCCTCTTCTGCTTCTGGCTCTGTGAAACCAAGGCGGGTACACCTGATCCAATAGTTGTAATTCTAACTGATAACTTCAACTCTACCCCTTATTTCTTTATTGGATCTTTTAACAGATAAAAATAGTGAGAGAATACTAAACAACAACCTATTGTTCATCGATCCTCCATCACTGGGTAGGACAACACATAAATGTAAATAAAACTGAAATTACTGGTAATGATTTTAAGATTTTGGGATTTTGAAATCTAAATCACCTTCTCAGAACAAAGATAGGAGAATACAGGCCAGTGTCTTATCCATTGGGTAACAGAGTCAGAAAATAGAAAGGATCCCAAAACAACTTTGAGAACAACTAGTTTTTGAACCATAAATACAAATACCCCAACTCTTCCCTACTTACAAATAATCCTTGTGCGAATTCAATGAACATATATTTTACTTTGAGTAATATTTAATCCAACCCTAGGTCAGAACTCAAAGTGAGATACATACACATAAACCCTAAAATAGGCTTAAAGATTCATAGAACAAACATAATGGAGAGGTAAAGATTTGATATTTATATTAAGTATAACCATGATCATTTACATACATCATATTCTGAATAACAAACTTACTGGACAATGGTGCCAACTTGTATCTCTTCTCTATTATCCTGCCAAAATAATACAAATTTACTATCCTCAATTGAGGAGTAGGGCTTCAGAATTTCCTTTTTCTTCTTACACCTAACTCACTCAATGCCTAGAATGACCATGGGAAATCCTTTTATATACAAGGAGATGCAATAAGCTTCCGGTCATTCTAGGGTTTACAAAATATCAACCCTAAAACTTTACAATAACTACCAAATTTACAATAAATACACTCAGTCACAATGGCAAGGAAATTGTAGTTGAGCCGACCTTCTTCATGTCTTTAAATGCAGTCCTTGGCTAGCTGTTAACAAATCTGATCTGTAATATTTGCTATCCATTCTGTAATGAATATTTCCTCATATCTCAACCACCCTTATGACTCAAAATTAACTGCTCTGATCTACTTTATGAAGCTAGTGGTGTATCTTCACTCTCCACAGCTGGCATGTATTGATATCTCCATTTATTATACACCTCTTCACTTGGGAACTCAAACTTAACAAATTCATCCTTCCTGGTAGACAACTGTTCCCATTCACTTATGATCTGTGTGATTTTCTGTTGAATGGTGTCAAACATCAATCTGGCATTTATCAACATTTTAATTGTGCCACTGAAAGAAGACTTATCACTTAAAACATTAGTGATTCATTCTGTGAGGAGTCCATCTAACTCCTCCCTCCACTGATAAGCTTCCTTAAATTCTCCTTTGTCTGTGAAAATAGGAGGCACCAGTTCATCACTTGAAAGCATTAATTCAGCTTTCAACATACTTGTTCTCCTGATAAAATTATCCACAAAAATGTTGAAATGCACCAACTTCTTCACAATTTGATGCAATGGCTTTATTAAATGATCTGGGTCTTCCTGTCCCTTGGATAACATATGAAATAGTTTTACATTGGGAGACCTTTCAATCCATCTTTTCAAAACTAGAGCCATTTCATCCTTCTCTTTATTAAAAACCTTAAGCAAAGAAATTAACCTATCCATATGGCCATGTATAATAGAAGGCTTTAAATCTACTGTAAATTCCATAATCGCCCCTACTATTTTTTCTTCATATTTCTGATTTACCAAAGCTGTAGCCTTTGCATTCTCATCCCTTTCCTTTTCCAATTATACCCTGATTTCCCTCAATTTATTTATTTCCTCTGTCAGCTTCAGCTTCTCCCAAGAAAACCTTGCATCCATATCTATTTCTGGGAGTGGTGAGGGTGGAAATTCAATTATTGGGCTTGAAGATGAAGCCACCGCAGGCTTATCAGAAATTGCTAATTGAGGAGATCTTTGATCCTATGGCCCTGATAACTGGACAATCAGTTTGTCCTTTTGAATTAGCTCAACTTTGAGCTCATTATAAGATTTAAGGACCATTTCAAATTTGAGCCTAAGCTCTTCCTTTTCTCTAGCATCCTTCTCCGCCACACTAACATTGAACTTGGCAGTTTCAAGAATTAAATTAGATGCCTCCACACCAGATGTTTCTCCCACTCTCTGAACCATTAGGTTCCCTGTATATCCTGTGGAGAAATCACTCTTCTTCCCTTTATTTTTATCTTTATCTAAAGATCACATGACCAGAGTAGCATGATCTTTAGAAAAAGTAATTCCCCTAGCTGCCTGCTTAGCCTGTTCTAGTGTAGCTAGGGTCTTTACCTTGCTCTTCCTTACTTGGTCAAAAATAATGGCATCATCAATGTCCCATTCTGGTAGGATTAGAATCCCTGCTATATGAATCATGGCTCTCCCTTCTTCTGGAGTGATCTTCTCAAATTGTCTAGCCATTTGTGCCTTGGTCTCCTCTTCTATCTCTTTCACATCTTTATCAGGGGATTCTTCCTTCTTCTTCTCACAAATCTCCTTAAACTGATTGATTTTCATTCTCCACAACAACTGTGAGAAGGCCCTGGTTTTAACAAAATCATCATCGGAAAGGAAAGAGTCACTTGCCTATTTTAGAATAGGGTCTATTTGTTTACCCTCAAATTCTTCTACTGTGAGATCCATGGCCACCTCTTTAGGTGCCTCCGGCATTCCCTCCTGCAAATCTTCATTAAAAATAAAAATATTTCCTTCATCCCTTAACTGCACCAGCTGTTCTGCCACTCCATGCTCATCCAACTGAATAGGGGATTGAGAAGGAGAGTAAATCTCCTCTGCCGGTCTTTCTTCTTCTTGTCTTTGCCTTTTTGGGGAAGGTGCCTGCACTACTGTGTACACCCCCTTACGGATTAACTTCATATATTTAGGCTGGTTTAAGATCTACCTAGCCTTTTTTGGATCTATCTTAGTCACAGATACCCTTTTCTCATTTACAGCACTCATGAGTCCCTCAAAATTCTCTATAAGGACATTAACTTTTCTAGCCCATGGTTCAAAACTAATCAATGGGTCATAAGTTTTATCAAAATTCTAAATAAAACCTTTAGACTTGCTATAAATCACCCATTTTTCTTTCTTAATCTCCTGAGCTTGAAGGTCAAACTCATTTCTTATTATGTCTTCTGGAAAATTAAATTGATGCTCAATAAGAGCACACCTCACCTTATCTTTGAACATGCCCAAAAGGAAACCCTCTGTATCTGCACACCTCACCACTACCTTTGACATTCTCTAGGGTTGCAAAACCTTATGCAAGTGCACCCATCCTTTTTTTGTAATTACATACTGATGTGCTAGAGTTACATCAGGAAAGAAAGTTCCTCTACCTTTGCCAGTGAGTGTGGTTTTTTGTAAATTTCCAATCTGTCTTAAGATCTCAGCGTATCCTAGCTTCAAAGGGACCTAATATGGAAAAATATAAGCTGCCACTTTACTACCATACACTCTAAATACTGTGGAGGTTGGATATAAAATAATGTCTCCAAAATTATGGACAATGGTAATGTCCTTGTAGTAATCCATCGGCCTAATCAATCTTAATAACTCTCCTGGGATTCTTGGATTATCAAAAAATAAAAAAGACCTAAGCCTCGATGCAAAATCCCTATCAAAAGCAATATAACTAGCATCAGTTCTATCCCAGGACAAGGCTGTGGTCCACAATTGCACTGGGACAGTCTCTCCGTATCTTTCCTTCTCAATATTCACCATTGTACTAAAAAACTTCTCACCCTTATACAAAAATATGTGCATAAGCATCGAGTACCATCCAAATGGTCTAGAGACCTTCATATTCTTAATCCCTATTAATCCTTCATGAATTATTTCAGCCAAATGAGAAGAAAAGTAAAAAATGAGGGCTAGCTGGGGGTGGAGTGACTACACCATCATGAACATAAAAGGTACTGGCATATGAGTCTTCTCATCATGCCCTAGGATCAAAGAAAAAGAGTTATAAACTTCTTATGCCTTTTTACTAAATAAATCTAACCTGATGGGCTCCGGTGTACTTGAACTAATAGCACACATTGATCCTATCTGATCAAAATATTTCCTTAGAGGCCCTACCGTTAGATAAGCCTTCTGTGCCTCATCAATCTCAGTGAACTTCATGAAATCTATTTTCTCCAACCCCACAGATGGTTCATTTAATGAGAAAACCTATCTAATCTCATCCTTGGTAATGCTTATCAGGTCTCTTCCATTTATATCCCTGACACATCTTGTCACAGGATCATAGCATTTAGCAATCTGTATTAACAATTCATCATCCATGTAAACCTCAGGGCATACCAGCCTCCCAATGTCAAACTGCCATACATTACTGAGGGGCACACAAGCGTTCCTTTGTGAATATGCCGATTTAAAAAGAATAAGACCGTTGTGCTTATCGCCCACTTTAGCATCTCTCATCCAATTCCCTTTGTCATAGAGACCTTCTGCAACTAAATCTCTCGGATGTCTCAGAGTGAGCTCTTTTACTCTTTGTGCCCCATTATCAAAAAATGGGAGCAACTACATCAAATCCTCAAAAATTTCTCTCTTACTATATTCTCTTTGACCAGAAAAATTCCTCTTGGGCGGCATTTTGAAAATAGGGCTTCTTACTAAGATATGAATTCCCAACAAAACTTTAAACAATATCAACTGACAATAGGAAAGAAGACCCCACAAAGCTTTACAAATTTCAAATGACTTAAACACAGGAGAAAACCTACCAGGCACCTGAAAAATCTTCTGCTTGAAAGCACTGCATGAAAAAAATATATCCCTAGAGAACATACGGGAGCAGTGAAGAAAAACAATAATCAAATTTTGGTATATAACATCTGCTAACGGCTCACAATTCTCCTGAACGTAACAAATTTATCCCACCATTACTAAGGTTGGCGGCCCTATCACTCACTAGATGTGAAAACGTCATTCAAGAGAAAAATTCAAATTCAAGCCATTGATATATTTCATTTTCGGTACATCGGGCGGTAGACAATCTTATCAGCAAAATCCTATAGTACCTTTAGCAAGCTAGTTCTTGACCAATGAGAACATTTCAAAATTAGCATGTGCAAAATTAAATTCCTTAAGTTCATCCTAGTCTGAGCAGCGATCGTTACATGTCAACATCACCCGTGGCCAATAAAAAATGACCACCTCATCAATATATTTAACACAGAGGACCCACCAAATAGCTTCCATCTCTTTATCCAAATCAACAGTTGTCGCTAAACCGCAAACTTAAAACCCGAGCATCTCATCCCAACGGTATAACGAGAATCATCTGATCAAATTGAAGATTAACCCTTTGGAAAACATGACCCCACATTCAAACACATCACCTTCTGTCAGTCAAATCACATTGTGCCATGTTTTCATACGAGTGGGTCCCTTCTGACTATCCTTTACCGTCTTTAAATATGTGTCAGCCACCACCTGGTTTTTCTGAGAACCAATAAGAACCAAAAAGATTGTAATGACCTGGCACTGTTAGGACCCACTAAACCTTTTTCAAATAAAGCAAATTTGATGGCTGTCGCTATACCACAAGCTTAACATGCAAGCATCTTGGATCAACGGTATAACGACCACCGTAGGTCTTTTTCACCCTTTAAAGTTTGCAAACTCTTCCTCCAGTCGGACCCACCTTTGAGATAGGTGGCAACTCGTCACTATATCGCATGTCAGAGAAAATTGACAATCAGGGTCTTGTGGTGTAACAACAACCACTCGTTTTGGAAAGTTAAAACCTTAGGAAAATATACCCAAAACTTAGGCTTAGAGAAATAAAAAGGAGAAGAGGGGAATTGGGGCCAACAACCTTCTAACTGCAAATGCATGACTTAAAAATATGTTAAAGGCACATGCAGATTAGCACTCTTGGTGAATCAAAAAGGTAACACGGGAAAATAAAAAGGGAACAAACCAACCTAGGGTTTTTTGAAGTGAGGGAGGAAACCCAAGCCAAAAACTTGGATATTTCAAAGCTATAAACGCGGAGTCAAGAAATATTTAAAAAGTGATAATAGTGGCTCTTGCTTGGGGACATGTATCTCCTACAGATACATTTAGAAACTTGAATCTCCTGGTACAGCAGACCAGAACAAAACTTTAGCCAAAAGCAGGGAACTATATACAAAAATTTACAACTAGACCTGTACAGGGATCACCGAACTTTAGGAAAAATAAAACTTTAAGAACTGCCCATGAATAGGCAATTCTAGGAGTTCACCCACCATATTTGTTAGAAAATAAGAATTTGCTCCCCATTTTTCTTCAATAATAAAAGGCCCTAACCAAACAGGGTCAAACTTTCCATGCCTTCCTTTGTCTTCAAGCTTTGCATTCCACATTAAAACCATATCTCCCTTTGTGAAAGATTTTTGGGTAGTCCTTTTATCATACAAGACTTTGAATTGGGCCTGCACCCTTTCATTTTTGTCATGTGCACCAACCCTTAATTCATTGAGATGAATCAAATCATTTATCCTGACTGCCATGTCTTCTTCTACATCATCATCATAAGCTTGAATGAACTGGTACATCTGTAGAAAATTGTTTTGAGGCAGTCTAGCATTAATCCCATATACTAAATCAAAAGGGGCACATCCTATTGCTTTTTTCACTGTAACCCTATCAGCCCATAAAGCTTGTAATAATTTTAAATCCTAGGCTTTCTTGTTTTTATCCAGAACTCTCTTCAGAACCTTGATCAGGCTTTGATTATTGGATTCTACCTGGCCATTGCCTTGTGGGTGGTAAGCAGATGAGTATGAAATTCTAATACCATTATGTCTACAAAAATCAACAAACTCCTTTGATCTAAAACACAATGCATTATCAACCACCATAGTTTCTGGGCAACCAAATCTTGTCAAAATATTTTGCATCATAAAGTCTATCACTACTTTGCTAGTTGCCCTTCTTGTAGGGATTGCTTCAACCCATTTAGTAAAATAATCAGTTGCCACCAAGATATAAGAATGCCCACCACTAGACCTATTAGGGATCTCCCCAATGAAATCCATACCCCACTTCTGAAAAGGGGCTTGAATAGAAACAGGCCTGAGTGGAACATTCCCACTGAATTTCAACTTTCCTGAAAACCTTTGGCAGGGATCACATTTCTTAACAAACTGATGGGCATCTTTAAAAAGTGTAGGCCACCAAAAACCTACTCTAATGATCTTGTGAGCTATAGTTTTAGCCATATAATGCCCCCCATAGACTCCACTGTGCATATCTTTTATCAGAAGTTTGGCCTTTTCCTGATCTATACATCTGAGTAAAACACCTTTATTGCTCCTCCACCAAAGCTCACCTTTTATAATTGCATATTTTATTGATTGGAGTCTAATAGTTCTTTTCTTATTATTATCCATCTCAGGGGGTAGGATCATCTTTTGCAAATATTGGACAACATCTTTATACCATTCACAACAGTCCATATTGCATATATAAGGCCTCTGATCCTCTTCCAACATATTTATTTGGTTTGCATTTAGATTACTCTGGGCCATCAACTTTGCCAGGCCTAATCCTCTTACCAGCTTTGTTATGTGGATATCAATGTTGAACTCTTGAATCCTATTTATCCACCTACATCTCCTTCCTGAGACTTCCTGTTGGACCAGGATATCCTTGACAGCAGCACTTGGTACATAAGCAACCACAGTAGCCCCTACCAAATAACACCTAAATGTCTTGATAGCCTTGACTAAAGCATAAGCTTATTTTTCAATAATATCATAATTCAATTCTGCTGCCTGCAAGGTTTTTCTGAAAAAGGCAATGGGTTGCTCAAAACCCTCAGCATTTTTTTGTAATAACACTGCAGCAATAGTGTGGGCTGATGCAAAAGAAAAAACTTGCATTGGATTTCTATAATCTAGCACCTTTAAGATTGGGGCATGCTTTATGGCCTTTTTAATGTCATTGAAAGCCTAAATTGCTTCAGTGTTCCATTCAACCTTCTCTCCTTTCTTCAACATTTTGGATATGGGAATACTAATTTCTGCAAAATTTGTTATAAACCTTCTTAAGAAGTTAACCTGTCCTAAAAAAGACTGAATTCCTTTAACATTTTTTGATAAAGTTAACTTGTCAATAGCTTCAACTCTTTCTGGATCTATCCTCACACCATCTCTTGAAACAATGTGCCCAAGTAACTTTCCTTCTGTTACACCAAAAGCACACTTCTTTGGATGCAAAGGTACCCCATACTCTAATGCTCTGGTAAAAATCTTTTCAAGATGTTGACAATGTTGTTCTTCCTTTGCTGAGAAGGCTGTCAAATCATCCTGATAAACCACCATGAATCTATCAATAAAATCTGCAAAGGCTACATCCATGGCTCTTTGAAAAGTGGCACCAGCATTTGTCAATCCAAAAGGCATTCTTACATAGACATACGTTCCCCATGGAGTTGTAAGTGCAGTCTTGAATTGCTCTGTGTCTTTGACCATGACTTGATTGTAACCAGAAAAGCCATCCATCATGGACATCAACTCTGACCCAGTGACCTTTTGCAACATATTCTCCATGTTTGGTAATCCATAATTATCTTTCAGAGAATTTATATTGAGATTTCTAAAATCCACACATAGCCTGATATCACCATTTTTCTTTCTAACTGGTACCAGGTTTGAAACCCAAGTGGAATGCCTAATAGGTTCAATTATTCCAGCATCTATCATCTTCTTGAGTTCACTCTGCATTTTAGGTGCCAAAGTAGGGTTAACAGGTCTCAACTTCTATCTAAAAGGCTTTGTGCCTTCCTTGAGGGGAATATCATGCTGAAAAAGGTCCTCCCTATAAGCCTTAAGATCATCATAAGACCAGGCAAAAACATGACTAAATCTCCTGAGGAGATCAATCAAATTTTTTCTAATTCTTGGGGATAAAGACCTGCCTATATAGACCTTCCTAGGGGCTATCTTTGTGCCCAAATTTATTTCCTCCAGCTCATCAGTTTTAGCAAAATTAGCATGGAAAATTTTATCCTTGTTGTCAAATGCTCTTTCAAGAGCAACCAATCCTTTAGGAACTCTGTTTGATTTCAATTGCAACACTTCTTCCCCAAAAACAACATCCTTGCCATTTACTATATTAACATAAGAGCTAAAATCCATTTCTTTGTTACCAAAGTGAGACTCACAATGGAGAAACCTTAATATGTCCTGATCATCAGAAAAAACTTTCCAGTTATCTAGATTGTCAAGGATGGAAGGCCTGGTTTGTACCTCCACATTTGAGACATCTGCAAAAGTAGCATCCTCTGGTCTAAGGGCTATATTTTCTAATAGGTCAGCCATTCTATTAGAACTTCTCTCCATCCAACAGATATTAAAAGCACTAAAGCTTTCAATCTCATCCCACACAACATTCCTATATTGTTTCAACTTTTGATTCTTCGAAGCATACTTCGACCTTATTTGGGATACAACCAATTCAGAGTCACCAACTACTTTTAAACATCTTATGCCATGTCTTGATGCGAGTCTCAGACCAATTAACAGAGCTTCATACTCTGCCACATTATTTGTGCAAGTAAACAAGGAAAATGAGTACTTGAAAGTTTTACCATTAGGATATATGAGCAATATTCCAGCTCCAGATCCTTCCCTTCTACTTGCACCATCAAAATACATAGTCCAAAGATCATCTAGGTCAATCCATCCTTCTTGATTTTCTGATCTATAGGTAGGGTCAACACCTTCATATTCCTCCTTGTCTTGGACCTTGAAGGCATTGATGTCAGTATCAAGGAAACAATTCATGTTGTCCGGCTCCTCTTCTTCTATCATGTGTGGAGTTCTGGATTCTCTAGTAACCCTGATACTCTCCCCCTCAAAATTGAAAGTGGCAAATGATAGGTCACACTGTATGCTTCCTCCCATAGATGCACTCCATTTTCTTGATAGCAGCATCCCATACTGGGGAGGAATATCCACTACTAAAACACTCATAGTCAATAATTTATTAGGATAAGCATCCAACCTATAAGGCAAGGCTTTAATGGTACCAAAAAATGGCACTTCTCTTGAATCCATTGCTTGGCATCTACCATGGGGTGAATCTACTTTCAATCCTAAAGACTTCATGATCTCAGTTGGCATAACGGTATTCGATGCTCCAGAATCAATCATGCAATTTTTTAGCAATTTTCTATTTATTTGTAAAGTCAAGAAGAAAGGGTCAACTATTCCTGCTATGGTATTGACAACATTTGTATCCAAGTAAATTTGAGGAATTTTAGAAACAATCTCCTCACTATAGTTTTCATCTTTATCATTTACCACTGCTATTTGCTTTTCAGTTCCTCCTAATTTTTGACGATCGGTATGTACAATGCTCTATACCCATTTTAAAGAATTCTTCTTATGTTCATCTATTCTCATCATTTCCAATAATGGAACTTTGATAGTGATTTGAGACAGTAATTTATTCATATCAACTGGAATATATTTTGAATCAACTACCTCTGATTTTAGATCCTCAGCCGTTTTATCAACTTCCTAGATGGGTACCTCTGTAGGTATATCAACTTGAGCTTTGTCCTTATTTTGTATAGCAGGTGATACCTCAGCTGCTGGCCTTGGTTTTACTTTATACACAACATTGGGTTTAACATTCCTCTTTACCTTAACCTTATCAGTATGAGGAGAATCCTTGATCTTTTCTTGTGATGTTTTCTTTATAAAAATGCCAGCAGGCTTGGGATCTGAATCACCCACAACTCTATTCCTCAAATTATAATTTTCCTTTGCCTGAGTAACCAAATTTTCTGTTATCAAAGCGATCTCTTCATCAGAAGGCCTTCTCAAGGTAGTGGCCGAGTCATTTTTTTAAACATTGCATTGAATGTTGTCTGGCTCATTATCTTCATAATCTGAAAAGACTTGCTGATGGTACAATTCATTTCTGGCTTGGGAAAATGAGGCATCCTGATTTTCATCTTCCTCAACAAAATCTATTTCACTCAAAATATGAGAATAAATCATCCCACACCCTCGATCATCATAAGGTTGTTCCTCTGTGCACTCTTGTTCTTCCTGAGGAGACATGTTTTGGGATATGGCACAATAATCAGGGTCATGGGGTGATTGACAGACAATGCACCATGGGATATCTTCCACTACATTCATTGAATTTCTTTGTAATGGGTCAGGGGTTCTATTATTTAGTCTATCCCCCTTGTCTGGGCTAAAAGGTTTCCCATCCTTCCATTGAGTATTGTAAGGAAAGTTCTACATCCTTGGCAATTTATTAAAATTGTTGAAGGGAGGCTTGTCTCCTCCTGCAGCTTTATTATTTCTATTTTCACCAGGTTTTAGATCCTTGATTGCCTTAAGAATTTGTTTCAAGCTTTCCTAATCCTTTGATTTAACACTTTGGGGCTTTCCTTGATCTTTTCTATTTAACAAAGGTGATCTATTATCTTCTCTCCTTACCAACTTCCCTGAGATTCTCGGATTACTTTCTATATTCATAGCTAACTTGTAGGCTTCAACAAGGCTCCTTGGGTTTTTGTCTCTCAATAAGTAACCCATTTTTGAGTCAAAGGCATTTAAATATGTAACAAGGCATACCCTGTCATCCAATCTAATGACTTGCAATAGTTTGTGCATGGCCTTTTGAAACCTGACATTAAATTCAACAACATCTACATTGAAATCCTTTTTTATGTTATTGAATTCATTTAGCATAAAGCCCTCATGTGTCTTATCACCATAGTGCTCCTTAAAACAATGCCTAAGTTGATTCCATGAACCTATGCTGCCATGAGGCAAAGCTCTAAACCAGTCTCTTGAATCTTCTGTTAAAGATTGCACAAATAATTTCATAATAACATCATCTGGTACAATATTGTAATCATCAATTACATCAATGAATTTTTTAAATGTTCTTCACAAGTTACAACATTGCTTCCTGTAAATTTAGGGATCTTTTTTATAATTTCTTCAGGGATGGGGTTGGGATAACCAGGAATGCCATTGAAAACCAACTGCTTGCACCTTTCATGTATAACACCTAAATTTGGAAAACCAGCACCCTAGGATGTGGATGCATTTGTATTTGTAGTAGTAGAACCATTAAATCCTCTTGGTAGGGGAATGCCATCTATCTGATTAGTTGGGTGTGCAACATTAGCTCCTTGTGTCATATTCAAAAAACCAAAATCTGTAGGTCCTACAGACCTCTTAAGAAAATCAATTTTCTTTTTCATTTCTAATGTTGCTGCTTCTAATTTTGCCTTTTCCAGGTGTTTAGCTAGCAACTCTTGCTCTTTCTTGGCTTTTTCCAAATCTGCCTCCAGTCTTAAAGACTGGTCAAGATTTTGCTTAGGGTTGACAGGTTCATTGATTGAAATACCTATGTCTTTTTGTTTCCCCTTATCCTTTGGAACCCATGTTTCAAAATTCTTGTAAACAACAGGCAGCTCATTTGTCTATTCATGGATGGGAACATAGTTTATAGCCTCTAAGTCTAACAGTTGTCTTTTTAACTGTTCAGCCCTTATCATAGCTTGTCTAATTATTTCTTCCTTATCCCTATCCCTTTTTTCTCTAATAGCAGCTTATTCCTGAATCCTTCTTTCTAGTTGATGAACTTCCTCAAATATATCTTCAGAGTCAGGCAAAGTCATTTCAGATTCATTTTGTTGTGATTGAGGATTTTCTTGCTGACCTTGAGACTCCTGAAGGCCCTGTGGTATTGAGGAACCAAGGGTGAAAGGAGGAAGAAAATCCTGACCCCCTCTACTCTTACTTCTCAACCTTCCTTGCCTTTGTGGATTCACCCTCCTATTCTAGGATATTCCTTCACCCTCTTTCTCTGTGGGGGAGTAATAATCTTCATATTGATTAAGTCCTAAATCAACCACCTCCTCATATTCTGAGGCATTTCCTTCTTGACTAGGAGGAATATTATGTCATCTAGGGTTTCCCCTCTGTCTCCAAGTCATGGACATATCGTTGGTATCTTTTTCCTTCTTACCTTGGTTTCTTCTAGATGTAATAGGAAGCCTACCCTGCAGACTTTCCTCAGGGTGTTCCCTACTATATGACCTTATATTTTTGGAACTCATACTGCTATATTTTATAAAGCACTAATAATAAAAATGTTCAAAGTCACCACTCATGGAGTGTGAGATGATTTGAAAAGTAAAAATTTACTCTTTTACTCTTCAACGAGGTCCACTGGTCAAAAATAAGCTGGCCAGGAGTCAAAGCTCTACTCGTACCCACGTTATTTAAGATTTACTCAACATATTCCCCAGCAGAGTCACTATCTTGTTGGTGTTTGAAAATGCTTACACCAACTAGGGCTGCCAATATGCCTATGATGGATATTAAGGATTGGTTAGTTCCAAATGTGAGCAATCTATAGGCAACTAGACCAACTATAGGGATGGATATTCCCTCTTCTACTTCTAGCTCTGTGAAACCAAGGTGGGTACACCTAATCCAATAGTTGTAATTCTAACTGATAACTTCAACTCTGCCCCTTATTTCTTTATTGGATCTTTTAATAGATAAAAATAGTAAGAGAATACTAAACAACAACCTATTGTTCATTGATCCTCCATCACTGGGTAGGAAAACACATAAATATAAATAAAACTGAAATTACTAGTAATGATTTTAAGATTTTGTGATTTTGAAATCTGAATCACCTTCTCAGAACAAAGATAGGAGAATATAGGCTAGTGTCTTATCCATTGGGCAACAGAGTCAGAAAATAGAAAGGATCCCAAAACAACTTTGAGAACAACTGGTTTTTGAACCATAAATACAAATACCCCAACTCTTCCCTACTTACAGATAATCCTTATACGAATTCAATGAACATATATTTTACTTTGAGTAATATTTAATCCAACCCTAGGTCAGAACTCAAAGTGAGATACATACACATAAACCCTAAAATAGGCTTAAAGATTCATAGAAAAAACACAATGGAGAGGTAAAGATTTGATATTTATATTAAGTATAATGATGATCATTTACATACATCATATTCTGAATAACAAACTAATTGGACAATGGTGCCAACTTGTATCTCTTCTCTATTATTCTGCCAAAATAATACAAATTTACTATCCCCGACTGAGGAGTAGGGCTTCAGAATTTCCTTTTTCTTCTTACACCTAACTCACTCGATGCCTGGAATGACCATGGGAAATCCTTTTATATACAAGGAGATGCAATAAGCTTCTGGTCATTCTAGGGTTTACAAAATATCAACCCTAAAACTTTACAACAACTACAAAATTTACAATAAATAAACTCAGTCATAATAGCGAGGAAATTATAGTTGAGCCGACCTTCTTCATGTCTTTAAATGCAGTCCTTGGCTAGCTGTTAACAAATCTGATTTGTAATATTTGTTGTCCATTTTGTAATGAATATTTCCTCATATCTCAACCACCCTTATGACTCAAAATTAACTGCTCTGATCTAATTTATGAAGCTGGCAGTGTATCTTCACTCTCCACAGCTGGCATGTACTAATATCTCCATTTATTATACACCTCTTCACTTTAGAACTCAAACTTAACAAATTCATCCTTCTTGGTAGACAACTGTTCCCATTCACTTATGATCTGTGTGATTTTTTGTTGAATGGTGTCAAACATCAATCCGACATTTATCAACATTTTAATTATGCCACTGAAAGAAGACTTATCACTTAAAACATTAGTGATTTGTTCTGTTAGGAGTCCATCTAACTCCTCCCTCCACTGATAAGCTTCCTTAAATTCTCCTTTGTCTGTGAAAATAGGAGGCACCAGTTCATAACTTGAAAGCATTAATTCAGCTTTCAACATACTTGTTCTCCTGATAAAATTATCCACAAAAATGTTGAAATGCACCAACTTCTTCACAATTTGATGCAATGGCTTTATTAAAGGATCCGGGTCTTCCTGTCCCTTGGATAACATACGAAATAGTTTTACATTGGGAGACCTTTCAATCCATCTTTTCAAAACTGGAGCCATTTCATCCTTCTCTTTATTAAAAACCTTAAGCAAACAAATTAAACTATCCATATGGCCATGTATAATAGAAGGCTTTAAATCTACTGCAAATTCCATAATCACCCCTACTATTTTTTCTTCATATTTCTGATTTACCAAAGCTGTAGCCTTTGCGTTCTCATCCCTTTACTTTTCCAATTGTACCCTAATTTCCCTCAATTTATTTGTTTCCTCTATCAGCTTCAGCTTCTCCCAAGCAACCCTTGCATCCATATCTATTTCTGGGAGTGGTGAGGGTGGAAATTCAATTATTGCGCTTGAAGATGAAGCCACCGCAGGCTTATCAGAAATTGCTAATTGAGGAGATCTTTGATCTTGTGGCCCTGATAACTAGACAATCAGTTTGTCCTTTTGAATTAGCTCAACTTTGAGCTCATTATAAGATTTAAGGACCATTTCAAATTTGAGCCTAAGCTCTTCCTTTTCTCTAGCATCCTTCTCCGCCACACTAACATTGAACTTGGTAGTTTCAAGAATTAAATTAGATGCCTCCACACCAGATGTTTCTCCCACTCTCTGAACCATTAGGCTCCCTGTATATCCTGTGGAGAAATCACTCTTCTTCCCTTTATTTTTATCTTTATCTAAAGACCACATGACCAGAGTAGCATGATCTTTAGAAAAAGTAATTCCCCTAGCTGCTTGCTTAGCCTGTTCTAGTGTAGCTAGGGTCTTTACCTTACTCTTCCTTACTTGGTCAAAAATAATGGCATCAGCAATGTCCCATTCTGGTAGGATCAGAATCCCTACTATATGAATCATGGCTCTCCCTTCTTCTGGAGTGATCTTCTCAAATTGTCTAGCCATTTGTGCCTTGGTCTCCTCTTCTATCTCTTTCACATCTTTATCAGGGGATTCTTCCTTCTTCTTCTCACAAATCTTCTTAAACTGATTGATTTTCTTTCTCCACAAGAACTATGAGAAGGCCCTAGTTTTAACAAAATCATCATCGGCAAGGAAAGAGTCACTTGCCTATTTTAGAATAGGGTCTATTTGTTTACCCTCAAATTCTTCTACTGTGAGATCCATGGCCACCTCTTTAGGTGCCTCCGGCATTCCCTCCTGCAAATCTTCATTAAAAACATAAAGATTTCCTTCATCCCTTAACTGCACCAGTTGTTCTGCCACTCCATGCTCATCCAACTGAATAGGGGATTGAGAAGGAGAGTAAATCTCCTTTGCTGGTCTTTCTTCTTCTTGTCTTTGCCTTTTTGGAGAAGGTGCTTGCACTGCTGGATCACCAAGTGGTCTTTTCCCTCTTGAAGTGGAAGGAACATCTTCACTTCCTTGTTGTGAGGTCAGAAGGATAGTATATCCACTCTTCTTCTGTACTGTGTACACCCCCTTAGGGATTAACTTCATATATTTAGGCTGGTTTAAGATCTGACTAGCCTTTTCTGGATCTGTCTTAGTCACAGATACCCTTTTCTCATTTACAACACTCATGAGTCCCTCAAAGTTCTCTATAAGGACATTAAATTTTGTAGCCCATGGTTCAAAACTAATCAATGGGTCATAAGTTTTATCAAAATTCTGAATAAAACCTATAGACTTGCTATAAATCACCCATTTTTCTTTCTTAATCTCCTGAGCTTGAAGGTCAAACTCATTTCTTATTATGTCTTTTGGAAAATTAAATTGATGCTCAATAAGAGCACACCTCACCTTATCTTTGAACATGCCCGAAAGGAAACCCTCTATATCCGCACACCTCACCACTACCTTTGACATTTTGTAGGGTTGCAAAACCTTATGCAAGTGCACCCATCCTCCTTTTGTAATTACATACTGATGTGCCAGAGTTACATCAGGAAAGAAAGTTCCTCTACCTTTTCCAGTGAATGTGGTTTCTTGTAAATTTCCAATCTATCTTAAGATCTCAGCATATCGTAGCTTCAAAGGGACCTGATATGGCAAAATATAAGGTGCCACTTTATTGCCATACACTCTAAATACTGTGGAGGTTGGATATAAAATAATGTCTCCAAAATTATGGACAATGGTAATGTCCTTGTAGTAATCCATCGGCCTAATCAATCTTAATAACTCTCTTGGGATTCTTGGATTATCAAAAAATAAAAGAGACCTAAGCCTCGATGCAAAATCCCTATCAAAAGAAATATAACTAGGATCAGTTTTGTCCTAGGACAAGGCTGTGGTCCACAATTGCACTCGGAGAGTCTCTCCATATCTTTCCTTCTCAATATTCACTGTTGTACTAAAAAACTTCTCACCCTTATACAAAAATATGTGCATAAGCATCGAGTACCATCCGAATGGTCTAGAGACCTTCATATTCTTAATCCCTATTAATCCTTCATGAATTATTTCAGCCAAATGAGAAGCAAAGTAAAAAATGAGGGCTAGCTGGGGGTGGAGTGACTGCACCATCATGAACATAAAAGGTACTGGCATATGAATCTTCTCATCATGCCCTAGGATCAAAGACAAAGAGTTATAAACTTCTTGTGCCTTTTTACTGAATAAATCTAACCTGATGGGCTCCGATGTACTTGAACTGACAACACACATTGATCCTATCTTATCAAAATATTGCCTTAGAGGCCCTGCCCTTAGATAATCCTTCTGTGCCTCATAAATCTTAGTGAACTCTGTGAAATCTATTTTCTCCAACCCCACAGATGGTTCATTTAATGAGAAAACCTGTCTAATCTCATCCTCGGTAATGCTTATCAGGTCTCTTCTATTTATATCCCTGACACATCTTGTCACAGGATCATAGCATTTAGCAATCTGTATTAACAATTCATCATCCATGAAAACCCCAGGGCATACCAACCTCCCAATGTCAAACTGCCATACATTACTGAGGGGCACACAAGCGTTCCTTTGTGAATATTCCATTTTAAAAAGAATAAGATTGTTGTGCTTATCGCCCACTTTAGCATCTCTCATCCAATTCCCTCTGTCATAGAGACCTTCTACAACTGAATCTCTAGGATGTCTCAGAGTGAGCTCTTTTACTCTTTGTGCCCCATTATCAGAAAATGGGAGCAACTACATCAAATCCTCAAAAATTCCTCTCTTACTATATTTTATTTGACCAGACAAATTCCTCTTGGGGGGCATTTTGAAAATAGGGCTTCTTACTAAGATATGAATTCCCAACAAAACTTTAAACAATATCAACTGACAATAGGAAAGAAGACCCCACAAAGCTTTACAAATTTCAAATGACTTAAACACAGGAGAAAACCTACCAAGCACCTGAAAAATCTTCTACTTGAAAGCACTGCATGAAAAAAATATATCGCCGAAGAACATACGAGAGCAGTGAAGAAAAACAATAATCAAATTTTGGTATATAACATCTGCTAACGGCTCACAATTCTCCTGCATGTAACAAATTTATTCCACCATTACTGAGGTTGGCGGCCCTATCACTCACTAGACGTGAAAACGTCATTCAAGAGAAAAATTCAAATTCAAGCCATTGATATATTTCATTTTTGACGCATCGGGCGGTAGACAATCTTATCAGAAAAATCCTATAGTACCTTTAGCAAGCTAGTTCTCGACCAACGAGAACTTTTCAAAATTAGCATGTGTAGAATTAAATTCCTTAAATTCATCCTGGTCTGAGCAGCGATCTTTACACGTCAACATCACCTGTGGCCAATCAAAAATGACTGCCTCATCAATATATTTAACACAGAGGACCCACCAAATAGCTTCCATCTCTTTATCCAAATCAACGGTTGTCGCTAAACCGCAAACTTAAAACCCGAGCATCTCATCCCAACAGTATAACAAGAATCGTCCGATCAAATTGAAGATTAACCCTTTGGAAAACATGACCCCACAATGAAACACATCACCTTCTGTCAGTCAAATCACATTTTGCCACATTTTCATACGGGCGGGTCCCTTCTGACTATCCTTTACCGTCTTTAAATATGTGTCGGCCGCCACCTAGTTTTTCTGAGAACCAATAAGAACCAAAAAGATTGTAATGACCTGGCACTGTTAGGAGCCACCGAACCTTTTTCAAATAAAGCAAATTTGACGGCTGTCACTATACTGCAAGCTTAACATGCAAGCATCTTGGATCAAGGGTATAAAGACCACCGTAGATCTTTTTCACCCTTTAAAGTCCACAAACTCTTCCTCCAGTCGGGCCCGCCTTTGAGACAGGTGGCAACTCATCGCTATATCGCATGTCATAGAAAATTGACAATCGGGGTCTTGTGGTGTAACGATAGCCACTCATTTTGGAAAGTGAAAACCTTAGGAAAATATACCCAAAACTTAGGCTTAGAGAAATAAAAAGGAGAAGAGGGGAACGGGGGCCAACAACCTTCTAACCGCAAACGCATGACTTAAAAAAATGTTAAAGGCACATGCGGATTTGCACTCTTAGTGAATCAAAAAGGTAACATGGGAAAATAAAAAGGGAACAAACCAACCTAGGGTTTTTGGAAGTGAGGGAGGAAACCCAAGCCAAAAACCTGGATATTTCAAAGCTATAAACGCGGAGTTAAGAAATATTTAAAAAGTGATAACATCTCTGACCTAGACATCTACTTTTATTGCAAATGAGTTTTTTATATATCTCAGATTCAAGATAATGAATGAGCAGGAAAGGAATCTCATGAGGACTATCTTAAGCCTACTCTATTTCTGGGATACGTAAATATAGATAATTAAAGTTCTTTCTTTAAAACTATTTCAAATTTTATTATGCTATTTTAGTTATTTAATTCTACCAATGCATCTGACAAACACCTCCATATGAAGGAAGGAATATCAGTTGATGAAGTTTGGTTAGATTGTTTCATGGGATAAAGAATCTCTATTTCTAGAAAAGCATCTATATCATCCTGTACTCTTAGCATAGGAGGTACACTTGGAGCTTTTTGTTAATCCTACGCTATTTTTGGGCAAGGCTAGTTTAGACCTTGTCTTGTGTCTCTTTTCTGATTTCTTGGCTATGCAGTCGTTTCAAGAGGTTTTTCTAATTTCTTACAACCCCTAGTAAGCTCTTGTGGTTTATTGATGGATTAACAAGAAAATAACTTATCTTGTAATAGCTTTATTTGCAAGAGTTAGAAATTTAAATTAACAAGATAGTCACTAATCTAGAGTCTATATATTCCAGATATATTGACCTCAGTTAGCGGATACCTTGATATCCTTTCTTTATCATGTTTCAAGCTAGGCAGGAATCTAATGTATGAAGTTGAGAGAGTCTTTTTTATGAAGTCTTGAACAAATTAGTAGGTGGTTTCATTGCAAATATCGTGAGCAAGTATTTTTCTTATCTAGATAATCATTATTGTTGTGTAGTATGCCTAAAGATCAAAGCTGTATAACAGACCTAAAGATTAATGTTATTTTTTGGTATTCTGCATATCAATTCTCTATAAAGGCATGTACAAATGAGTAAGAGATTTGTTTGGCAGCATTTGTGGACAGATATACATTGTTTCTTTATAATTTTTGCATGATGGGATAATCATTAATGTTGAAGTCAATATAAAACTAGATATTGACTTCAAATTAATGTTTAGCAAGCCATTTTCCAAAACTATTTGGGAATATATGTTTCTTATCGATGCAATCAGGTAGCAAAGGTGAATTTATTTTAATAGAGCCTGCGGAGATCTTATATATATATATATATATATATATATATATATATATATATATATATATATATATATATATATATATATATATATATATATATATATATATATATATATATATATATATCTATATGTATATATATATCTATATGTATATATCTATCTATATGTATATACATACATACATACATACATACATACATATATATATATATACATACATACATATATCTATATATATATATATATATATCTGTATATATATATCTATATATATATATATATATACATACATACATATATGTATGTATGTATATATATATATATATGTATATGTATATGTATATGTATATGTATATGTATATATGTATATGCATATATATATTGTATACACCTAAAAATGGCTTCATTAATTAATTAAATATTTATTATTTAATTACTATTGACTTGATAAATTAATTAAATATTTATTATTTAATTAATATTTGTTTCTTCTATTTATTAAGTAAATTATTCAATTTATTTAATAAATTTACTATAGTCTAATTCTATATCCTAAGTCTTCTAAATAGTCTATTAAAGTGATTTAATTAAATACACAATCACCTAAATATGACTAATTCCCTTAGTCCACTTCATCCACCTAGTCACCTAACACATCCCCTTGGCTAAGATAAATAATTATTATTAATTATTTATTCATATTTATCCTCACCCACACATGTCCTATTCTTAAGGGCTATGTGGCCTCATAGGACTTGGTCTCATGACCACTTGTCCTCTCAACAACCAAGTCAAGAGACATTCCCTATTCCTAAGGGGCTTCTCAAGCCACCTCTAAGGGTCAAGGGTGACTCATAGGACACTTGTGCAAAGAGTTCTCATGAGGAAAAGGTCTCTCCCTCTTTCTCTCTTTGGTCTTTGTGAGACACTTGACATGTGTCTTTCCCTTCCACCTTCTTCTCCTCTATGTCAATGTGAGAGGAACATCATCCCTATTCTTTCTCTCACATTCCAACTACATCCCCCTTTCTCTCAACTCTTTCAACCAAGTCAATTCTAGCCTTAGGATCTTCCACCTTTCATTCTCAACTGTAGGATTCTGCCACCTAGGCCTAGATCTCCAAAACTCTATAAAAGGAGCCTCATTTTCCATTTGAAAGCTAATAGGTATTTTTGAGAATAAGCATTCAAGCATCCAAGCATTCAAGCATTCAAGCATTCAAGCAATCAAGCATCCATATTATCATCCCATCATTTGCATTTCATCCACCATATTTGCATAATCCAGTTTTAGTTGTGCACTCATTTCATTCAATCTCCACACTTTGGAATCATCTTGGGAAAGAGCTTCATTTGGAAATCTGAGAGCTCAACATCTTCAAGAAATCAAGGCTAGGAGGACAATGGAGACAAGCTGCATTTGTAGGTGAAGGTAAATTGTTAAATTTGGTTTCATTTGTTATTGCATTCTTCATTGTAGTTTGCTTATTACATAGATTTATTAACCTTTTAATTAGTTAATTCATCATTTAGAATAGTATCCAACTAATTTGCATACATTTTTGGTGCTAGAAGGAGGGCCCAACTAGGCTTTTCACTTTCAGTTTTTAGTTTTCCATGTGCAGGTTTTTCTACAGGTTATTTTTGCGCATTCGTCCATGATTCTTGCGCATCTGTTCATTTTAGCTGCAGATCCATTCTCTGGCATAAAATTTTTATCTATTTTCCTCTTTGTTATAATTGCTGTGCATTTGTTCACTGTTCCTGCGCATTTATCAATTTCCGTTGCGCATCCATATTTACTATGCATACATTCCACCAGGCTACGCATTCATTAAATTGTTTCACGCATACATCATTCCTACGCATACATCCATACTTACTGCACATTTATATCACTGTTCTGCGCATTTATCAGTTTCTGTAGAAAAATTCAATTTTCTATTAGATTTGTTTTTAACTAAAATTTTGACAAGTGTCTATTCGTTCTGGTAGTATTTTTTAGGCTATTTTGCAGGACGTAAATTTTTGAAGACCCCATTGCTAAAAACATTTTTCTAACAATTTTGTTTACAGATTGCCAAGGGGTTTGCAAAATAAACTAAAATCTCATTTGGGCTTAAAATATGACATGTTTTTTCTTTGTGTGTTTTCCTTAGCATAGATTCATGTGTCTGTTGTGTTTTGCTTAATAGCATACTTGTAATCCAAAAATTATAACAACGTATCCTCTCCCCTCGCCATTCGTGGACCTTGGGTGTAAGAGAAATTGTTATAATTTTTAGAGGGTGGTCTTTGGTGGGAAAAGAGGTACTCACCTCAAGGAATGACCCGACTAGTAATAGGCTAAAGCCAAGCCCTTCCAAACCAGTATATAAAAAATGCTAGTGTGATTAGTCTCACATCAGATAGGTGTGAATTCATTGCGGCAACCAAAATCTCCTCCAGTACCCCAGTGGTGCGTTAAAGTCCTACTTAGTAGAGGTGAAAGCCTTGCTTTGAAAGGATTGGGAGAGCCCCCTTAATTGGGAAAATGACTTAATCACAACCACCTAAATGGATGTCCTTATTAACAACTTTTGTTTAGTGGCCAAAAACCTTCTATCTGCTGGCTCAAGGAGTCACCCAAGCTCGTGAAGACACCCCACATTACTCATGGTTCATAGTAGAGATAGCAGTTCTTTGGGAAGTAATGACCCATTGAATTCAGAACTTGGTGTGCCTGAGAAGTGAGTGCACTGTAAGGAGGATCCCATGCCTCCAAGTTCCTAGGCTGTTCGCTATGGATTTGCGTGGCTAGATTTTATTATCCTAGTGGGGATTCAATAGATATTGTCCTTGCCAACCTTAGGATTGTAAGCGTGTTTGTGCATTCATACTAGATTAAATTAGATTAAAATCATCTTTGTCTTGCGTGTGTGTGTTTATGCATTTTTACTTTGCCAAAAAACCAGAAAACATCAGAAAAACAAAAACAAAAAAAATTCCTCATCATCAAAATAGCAAAATCATCAAAAATTTGACAACCTGTGCATACATCCAAAATCATTGCGCATACGATTCAAGTTACTGCACATTTACATTTATCAGTGCGCATCTGTCAAAATTTGCTGCGCATACATCCAAAATTACTGCGTATATATCACATTGTCCTGCGCATTTGTTGCTGCACATTTACAATAGAGAGCATTCCCACAAGCTTTTGGAATTTCAAAATCACTTTTTTAGATACCCATTTTCATCCTTAGTAAGATTCTGAAAAAAAAAAAGTTGAGTTACATAGACCTCTGATTTCTAATTTGACCACTTTCATCATTTTCCATCATCATTCTCTTCTCAAGAATCAACAAGTCACTTTCTTCCAATCTTAAGATTTTCAGTGTGGTGTTGAAGATTTACCTTATCTATCAGACTTTGATCTTGGTGAGCTTATCATATTAGGATATATCATCCTTAACCATCAAGCTTACTTAGATTGTTGTTTCTTGACCCCAATTTTCAATACTTATCATATCTTTTCTACCAATCATTCTCCATATCTTTTTATCAAGAATCTTTCTTTTCCGCAATCAATTTCATCCGTTTTATGGTTCAAACTCGATCTTAGAAACTCAAAAAACCTATTAATCCAGAATCCCTAGACAAAATGGAAGGCAATAACAGCAATGATGAGAATCCTTGGCCCAAAGAGCCTCCTAAGAAAACTCATCCTCTCACATTTGATGATGAACCTACTGATGAGGAGCTTAGGGATGCTGCACAAGATCCTAAATTTTTACAAGTCATGGAATGACTCATAGGCTTGGATAAAGAGATGTATTTCCTCATGCTTGCTCAACAAGGAGCTAAGTTACCAATCTTAGAGAACCAACTCCTACAAAAAATCAAGATATCCTTAAAGGTTCTCAAGATCCTCATGGAGCAAAGGAAATCAATCAACAATCCAATGCTTCTCAAATCAATCAACAATCCAATGCGTCCCATAGTGATCAACAACAAAATGTTTTTCAAAATAATCAGCAATCCAATGATCCTCAACATACTCAACAGTATAATGTTTCCCAAAACCCGCAAGGAAACACATTATCTTTGGATTCCGTCCTACAAAAAATCCAGATGCTTCAACAACAAATTCATGATATCCAAACTGGATCATCAACTAAGAAGTATTCTTTGGATGATATATGTCCTTATCCTTTTGATAAGAATTTAGCAATGATTCCATTCCCTCCTCATTTTGAGGTACCAAAATTTGACAAATACAAAGGGAATTCGGATCCACAAGACCACATTCATGAGTTTTGTGCTACTTGTATTGAAGTCACTCACAATGACACTTATCTTATGCGACTATTTCCATGAAGTTTAGGAGGACAAGCCATGGAATGGTTCTCCAAACTTCCCCCCAGCATCAAATCTTTCAATGAGCTTCTTGACAAATTTGTGACTCATTATTCATATAACATCAAACATGAGGTCACTATGCTTGATCTTTGCAATGCACATCAAAAGAATGGAGAACCTTTCCTTACTTTTTTGCAAAGATGGCGTCAATTGTTTTCTAAATATCCATGAATGATTCCTGAACAAGAAAAGATGGATATTTTTGTGCATAACCTTACACCAGAAATGAGTTATAGGTTACAATTGCAATGTCCACCAAATTTCAATAAGCTCATAGAAAATGGTATCAAGATTGAGGAAGCCATGGTCTGAAAAGGTGAGATAAAACTTTATTCCAAAGATAATGGTGGATCCTCAAATTTGAATTCCAACACTTATAATTCCAATTCCAATAATGACAAATTGAAATATTGGAATAAAAAAAAAAACATTGTCAATGACAGAATTGTTGATAATCGTAATGTCTAACTGACAAAACCTCTTCTAAATCTCACAAGTATGACCAACGCTACTCAAGCTACATACAAAAATCAGTCGTCAAATCAAAATACCACCAAGGATTCACCTAAACCAAGATTTCCTTTTATCTCACCTCGAAGAAACTTTACTCCTTTAGGGGAATCTCTCGAATCAGCATTACTGAAGTTAATCACCAAGAAACTCATCACACTTCCTGAACTGAAAGATTATGAACCTAGAGTGAAGCCTTCCTGGTGGAATGGAAATGATTATTGTGAATTCCACAGAGGAAAAGGACATATAACTAATGAATGTCAAAGACTTAAAAGTGTGATCCAAGACTTAATCGAAAGCGGTGAAATTAGTGTTGACGGACATGTCTCGAATGAATCACATACGGCCTTCAAAGATCCACTTCCTAAGCATGAAAAGGGAGGTTCTTCCAAAAATAAGGGTGACAACCAAGCCAATTATAATAACACACCCTATAGATATGTTGGTAACATTTCTGACCATCATCCTTCTGCATATTATGCCAATGTCATTACCATAAAGGGAAAATCAGAGAGTCAACCAATCCATGCTACTACTCATGCTCAAGCCAAGGTTACTCTCCAAGGAGTCCAGTCTAAACCAAGCACTACTCACAACAAGTCCATTTATGTTCCAAAGTCCATACCCAATACTTCCAACTAGTACAATCTTTTGGAATAGCTCAAAAAGACACCAGCCCAGATATCCATCTTAGAGCTTTTGCATCTTTCTCCATCTCACAAAGATATCCTTGAAAAAGCTCTCTTAGAGACCCAGGTTCCAACAACTCTAGATCCTGATCAATTTCAAGCTATGGTAGGCCATTTAACGACCCCACGCTATTTTTCCTTTACTGAAAATGATGATTTAGCCATTACCCAACCTCATAATGCTCCTTTACATATCAAAGTCCTTGTCCAGAATCACAAGATTAAAAGAGTATTAATAGATGGGGGAGCTGGCTTGAATATTTGCACGTTAAAGTTGGTCCTTGCATTGGGATTTTCTGAGAATGTCATTGATCCAAAAAAGAAAATCACAATAAAAGCCTATGCTGAGGAAAAGTGATCATCCAAGGGGTCTGTTGTTCTTCCAATTAGTATTGGTCCTATTGTCAAAGATGTATCTTGTCAAGTTCTGGACATGGATCTTGCTTATAATATTCTTTTGGGAAGACCATGGATTCATTCCATGCAAGCTATGCCATCAACTTATCATCAATGTATAAAATTTCCTCACAATGGTCAGGAGATCACTATCAAAGGAGATTCCAATCCTTTTCAATATTGTAGCAATGTGAAGATTTCTGATTCTTTGGTTCCCAATAATCGTACTGGATCTTCTGCAACTACACCTGGTGACCCTAATAATATAGCATCAACTTTTAAATTAGATGGGATCAAGATAGATTTCAAAGAAAGAAGTATGGGAGAATATACTTTAGGTAAAGTTCTTTGTATCACTGAGTTACCTTTATCTCCTAAATCATATGGTAGGTCTTTCATCACTAAACAACAATCAGAACCCCCTTCCACACTTGTTTATAACACATTTATAAGTGGGGGCACAATATCCAAAGAGGTAGCTGAGCGTAATGCAAATTATTGGCTTAAGACATAGAAGATTGAAGAGGATATTAAACATGATTATATATCACCTGATGTCTATGGAAAAGGGTATACTTTGCTACAAAAGATGGGATATCAAGGTGCTGGACCTCTAGGGTTACAAAGAGAAGGTGTTATAAAACCAATTTTGCAAAATCCTAATCATCAACGAGACACTACAGGATTAGGATATGAAGGAGAAGGATCACAAGAAACAAAAGGAAAAGAAAAAATGCCACCTTTTCATGAGACATCTAAAGCTCCTGCCTTACAATTCAGAAAGCATGGTATGTATGTAGATCCAGAGAAACAAAGGATAGCTCAAAGAATCATTGATAGACTTGAAGATAATGATGATTCTGATTCTAATGATTATGAATGGGATTCCTTATCTGATGGTACTAAAGAAATAGGAGTCGATGTTGTCCATCAATATAGTAACAATTACCATGAGGGTGAGAGTTCAATGAGTGACTCACTAGGATTGGTCCCACGTAATACTACTCGTGTTGATCGTGAGCGAAGTGAGTGTTATCTTGTGACAGATAATTTGGATGAGAGTATGGAAATAGACCTCGCTGATACTATCATAAACCTTGACAACTTTTCCATCAATACCATCTCTTCTTTTGAAACCAACCCAAATGATCCAATGCCCCTTGTCCATCCTGAACTTATTGATTGGGATTCTCCTGATCACCCAGAACTTGATCTCTTCCATAATGATGATGTGATCATTGGCTATCTTGGTATTAGGGATCATTTACCACCAGGGGATCACAAGTTAGGATTTTTGATAGAACTCAATGACATGGCCTATTTTGGAGAGAGTGCCAATCCTTTCAGTCATAAAAATATAAAAATAATCAGCAGATCTAACGGTGAAAACCACTCAGTGGCAGTATTAGATCCAAAAATAGTAAAAAGAAAAGATGCATCTAATGGTGAAAACCTCTCTGAGGTGCCTAACAATGGAAGGATTGACACTCTTCCCAACTATCTTGATCGAGAGAAATCTTCCATTCTTATAGAACTGACAGTACCACTTAACATTGGAACAGAGGAGTCTCCATGCATCCTCAAGGTAGCAGCCTCCTTGACAGAATCAGAGAAAAAAGTTTTTGCAAAATTCTTTACAGAATGACAAATCAACTTTTCTTGGTCCTATGCTGATATGCCTGGTTTGGACCCCAATCTCATTATGCATCATTTATCTATCAAACTAGATGTAAAACCAGTTAAGTAGAAGCTCCACAAAGTGCATCCTCACATTGCTCTAATGGTGAAAGCAGAATTGAAGAAGCTCCTAGATGTTGGATTCATTCAGGCTATTGATTATGCTGAGTGGATTTCAAATATTGTTCCGGTTTCAAAACCAGACAAGTCTATTAGAATTTGTATTGATTTTCGAGATCTAAATAAAGCTTGTCCTAAAGATGACTTCCCTTTGCCAAATATTCATATGATTGTTGACCTAATAGCTAGGCATGAGATGTTATCATTAATGGATGGATTTTCTAGCTATAACTAGATCAAGCTTTTACTGAAAGATTAGGAAAAAACTGCTTTTACTTGTCCGTGGGGTACATACTGTTGGAATGTAATGCCTTTTGGCCTCAAAAATGCTGGAGCAACTTACCAAAGAGCCATGACCACGATCTTCCATGACATGATGCATACCATCATGGAAGATTATGTTGATGACATTTTAGCAAAATCCAAAGACAAAGCTGGTCATTTGAGAGTGTTAGATAAAATATTCACCCGGATGGAAAAATATCAGATTCGACTCAATCCAAAGAAATGTGCATTCGGGGTCACATCTAGCAAACTATTAGGGTACATTGTCTCAGCTAAAGGAATTGAAGTAGATCCAAAAAAGGTTAAAGCAATATTGGAGATGGCTTCCCCACTAATATCAGTCAGCTAAGATCTTTATAGGGGTGTCTACAATCCATTCGAAGATTTGTTTCTCAACTAGCAGATCGCAGTCATCCCTTTCAACATTTGCTGCATAAAAATATCTTATTCCAATGGGATGATAAGTGTGAGGAAGCTTTCAACAAAATCAAGTAGTATCTAGCGAATCCTCCAACTCTGATGTCACCAATTCCTGGAAAGCCACTCTTGCTCTACATTTCAGCCATGACAGCCTCACTAGGTGCTCTTCTCACTCAGCAAGATCATGAAGGAAATGAAAAAGCCATTTACTACATCAGTTGCACTCTAGTGGGATATGAGTTAAACTATTCCCCTATTGAAAGAGCATGTCTAGCTATTGTCTTTGCTTCACAAAAGTGGCGACATTGCATGTTGTCACATTCTACTCAGCTTATTGCAAAGATTGATCCATTAAAGTATTTGTTAAGGAAGACTACATTGACAGGCAGGTTGGCTAAGTGGGTCATGCTACTTAGTGAGTTTGATATTGAATATGTAGATAGGAAGGCTATCAAAGGTCAAGTGATCATAGATCAACTAGCTAATGCTCCATTAAAGGATGACCACCCTATACACATAGAGTTTCTTGATGCTCATATCTTAGCTTTGTCCACACAAACATGGAAATTATACTTTGATGGCTCATACACTCAATAGGGTTCAGGAGTTGGTATCTTTTTATCACGCCACAAGGATACACTATTCCGAAATCTTTCAAGTTGTTATTTCCTTGCACTAATAATGTGGCAAAATATGAGGCTTTGTGGATTGGGTTAAAAATGGCTTTACAATGGAATGTATCTGAAATAAATGTCTAGGGAGATTCTCAGCTGATTGTTAACCAGGTTAATGATGATTACCAGACCAAAGATGATAAGTTATTGCCATATAAACATATGGTGGATGACTTTAAAAAGTATTTCTCTATCATCACTTTTGAGCAGATTCCTTGGCATGAAAACAAGGCTGCTGATGCCATGGCAACGATTGCTTCTTTATTTGATATCGAAGATACCAAGGCCTGTTTTGAGTTCTTGGTGGAATCCTTGACTTGTCCTTCATATGATGACCCTGATACAAGTATTATATGTCATCTAATTGGACATGACTCCCCAACCTATGGAAAGATCTATTCTTACCTCAAAGATAACACTTTACCTCCTGACCTATCCCGCAATCAAAAATGAACTTTTCTCCACCAAACCTCCCGCTATATTTTAATATCTGACACCCTTTATCGGTGAGGTTTTGACGGTACTCTCCTGCGATGTCTCAAACATGATGAAGCTCAACTTTCCTTACGGGATGTACATTAAGGTATTTGTGGGACACATTTGAGTGGTCCCTCTTTGGCTAAGAAACTCATGCGTATGGGTTATTATTGGCCTACCATGGAAGTAGATTCCTTTCATTTTGCTAGGGCATGCAAGAAATGTCAGATACATGGAAACCTTATCCATGCTCTAGCACAAGAGTTACATCCTTTTACAACTACTTTACCATTCAGTTGGTGGGGACTCAACCTCGTGGGTGCTATCAATCCTCCATCTGCCAATGGTCACAAATGGATCCTCACTGCCATAGAATACTTCACTAAATGGATTGAGGCTGTTCCATTGATTACCGCCACAGGGAAACAAATATCCATGTTTATCTTAAAGTATATCATCTGTAGATATGGTATACCTATGTATCTCATTACTGATCATGGGAAATAGTTCCAAAATCAGGACATGGATGAACTGTGCACCAAATTCCATATCACCCACAACTATTCCACCATCTACTATCCCCAAGGAAATGGCCAAGCTGAGGCGTAAAAAAAAACAATTGTTAAAATCCTACAAAAGACTGTCAATGACGCTGGCCGTGACTGGCATCTTCAACTTAATCTTGCCTTATGGGCTTACCGCACCTCCATCCATACTCCTACTAGAGCCACTCCATACTCCCTAGTCTATGGATCTGAAGTAGTCCTGCCCCTTGAGGTTGAGTTGCCTTCACTTCGTGTTACTCTTAAAGATTTAATTCCTGATGAAGAGTATAGAGTTGCATGCTTGACTGAATTGGAACTCCTAGATGAATGCCGTCAGTGCGCCTATGATCATTTGAAAGTTTATTAGCAACGTCTATCCCGTCAGTACAATAGCAAGGTAAAGATCAGAGACTTTTAATTGGGTGACTTAGTCCTTCGAGAAAATCCAAAGAATCAACAACACCGTGAAAATAAGGGTAAGTTTGAACCTAATTGGTTAGGCCCTTTTGTGATCACAACAGTCTATGGTTCTGGAGCTTATCAGTTATCTACACCTGAAGGGGATCCCTTAGATGAGCCTCTTAATAGTATCCATCTCAAGAAGTTTTATCCTTGAAATCCCAATGTAAGGGGAATTTATATAGGATGTATATATATATTCTGTAAATAAAAACAAAAAATAAAAATAAAAAAATAAAAATAAAATCACAAAATCAAAAGAAAAACTACAATAAAAGCATGTGGTGAAAACCTAGAATAGGTGCTATATGTGACAAGTTAGCTCCTCTATCTATTAGGCTTCTTTTAGTGTGTCTGTTCATTGTATATATCCACAATAAAATGGTTAGTCAGTCCTCATCCCCACCATGTATATATCATAATAAAATGGCTAGTTCATGCACCATTCCTTGTATTTATCCATAATAAAGTCTCATCATAGCTTGATCTTTTGTCATCATCTTCATCCTAGTCTTGTTGTGTCTTTCTTCATCCATAATAAGTCAGTCCATCACCTAGCTGGGGGCACGTCCTTGACCTAGTTTGGGAAGTAGATCTATGATAGTCGTGACTCTTAGAGGACATAATGGAGTTATTTTAACCAGGCAAGCAAACATAATCAAATGTCCTTTTACAATGGTATCTTCATGCTAAATCCAAATCTATGATCTATTCTTCGAAATGTGACCACTTATCTATATATCTTGACTATACATCATCACTTGAATTGATCAACATGTCCTACATCAATCTTTTTGGCAAAAGAAATGTATATTCATGACAGGCATGTTAGAATGATTTGTCGTAGATTATGCATTCATATCTGGATTTGGTTGTTATCATGTTTCCTATGCTATTCCAGGATATCTTTTGACATGAGTTTGAAACTCCCATATGTCATTGATTAGAATAGCTGGGATGGGGCATGGTATTTTCTTTGATTGCTATTTGTGGGGTATTTTCTGATGAAATCGAAGGAACAAGTAATTGGGGTGTCTGTGTATAAGTGCTTTCATCCAGTTCATAGTATTGACAGCATGCAAATCATGTTGTTCTAAATAAATGCTATTTGTGGTGATATGCCATCGCATACCTTGACTCCAAATATTTGTTCCCCGATGGAGGGGGGGAATATTCTTTGTCTATTACACAAATGAAACTTAGGTCATCTCGGTTCAATTATACCTAGATGCTTGTCAAGTTTGCAATATTAAACTCCATGCAAAAAGTGCTTAGGTCATCCCGGTTTAATTATACTATGATGCTTGCATTTTCTTGCAACATAACGAGCTCAATGATGAAACTCAAGTTCTAGTTATTATGAAGTTCTAAGATGTTACCTAAAGTTGTGGAGATACATTCATTTCATATTGCATTTCATTTACATAGTTCATGACTTACATATCAGTGCTCCTTTTATAGAGATTTATAGGTTATCTTTCTTATTAGGTTATCTGTTCTCTTAGTCTATTCTTCTTGTGTCAGATACATTGTTATTTAAGTTGAGGACATTTGGACAACCAAACCAATTATGACTTTTTGCATTTAACACTTAAATCATTTAGAGACATATGTTATCTTCATTAGGAGTGTTCATTTATATATAATTTGGTCATTTATTATAGCTATCATTTCATTTATTGTTCATCACAAATATTGCATTAATAATCACATAGTATTAGTAAACTCATTTAAGACATGCATTTATATCACCATCATATGATTATTAACCATTAAGCATTAACAATATAAATCATTTTGCATTCTAAGATATACATTTTATGCATATGAAAGTACATCATCACATCCTACATATGTCAGTAAGCACATGTATATAAATCATCAAAGTAAATCATGATAGAACTGCATCACATACAATCCATAAAACAACAAAAATATCCGAATGTCCAATGATATAAATCAATAAAAATGTGTCCATGGTCAGTGTATGTCAAGTCAAAATATAATGATATAATGAATCATAATGATACAACAGTGTATACAATGGTCTCTCACAATCTATGAACCACTGCCTCTAGACTCTGTCTGTCGCTGTCTATGGGATGCAATGTGGCCCTGTGCTGCTGCACTCCCTAATGTTGAGGATCCACCCTGACCTCCTGAACCTATCGGTGCTCTGGGAGGATGTGATGATACCCCTCCACTGCCAGCTAGTGCCTGTCACTCATATGTCACTGATCTGATGCCAACTGAGCTCTCTCTATAGCTCCTGATCCACTGATCTCTTGGGACTACCTATCTGTATACCTCTTGCCAGTAGGATATCTCCTTCCCAACATGTATCATGGCTCTCATGATATCCCCATGGGGACCTAGGTCCTCTGTCCTCTATAACTCATCTAGTAGCATCTTTGACTCCCTGAGTCTCTCAACAGCTGAATCTCTCTCTGCCCGCAGCACATCCATCTATCTGCCCATCCTCTTAATCTGTCTCTCCAGACCTGGAACCTGGTCTACCTCTACCTAGATAACTGCTAGTCAGACTAGCAGTGTCTCAATATCAGGCTCCTCCTCTGTATCATCTCTATGTAAATAGGGATCCTGTCCCCTGATGTCCATGTCTGCCTGCTCATCATGTCCCTGTATATCTGGCATCTTTACATCTAGCTCATCCTATCTACCACCCTGTGCCACATCAACCTAGGCCAATAGAATGTCTACCTCATCCTGTGCCTGCCCCTATGCCTGTGCCTGTACTGCAGCAATTGGTCTCTGTACTGTAGCCACTGGTCTCTATACCTATGTGACTGGTACTTGTAATGGTGCTCCTATAGCTGGCTGTGCTGGCTGTGCTGGAGGCTATCTCTATCCCTATCCCCTCTGCCTCACTCCACCTCCCCTCATCTGTGGGCCAACTCTCTCTCCATCTCCACCACCTCCATCTCCGCCACCATCTCCACCTCCATCTCTAGCACATCCATCTCCTCCTCTCCCTCATCCCCTCCTATCTTGACCTTGCCACCTCCCCTGATGTCTGTCTACTAGATCTCTCTCTGGAGTTCTCACTGTTGGATCTGTAATCCATGGCATAGGATGATCTCTCAAAAACTGCTCTAAATCTATAGTCATCCTAGGGTCAACCACTGTCTGTCTCATGGACCATGCCTGGTATGGTGCATCCAAAAACTCCTACTGTGCAACATCAAATGATGCCATGGGCCCCCAATCCCATCTCTCCTAATGTGTCTATGCAAACTTGGTCACTCCCTGGGGCATACCCTATATCCTGCCAAACTGTCATAGAACCTGGCTAACCAGCTGTCTCTCAATAATAAAGGGCATCCGCCCTATCAGCCATTGCACCTCAAAACAAAAACTAGGCTCTCGATCATCATCCCATGGCTCACACCCTAAGTAGGGTCTCCATGTCACTGTGTCTAGTGTGTCAAAAGTGTAGCACCAAAACTCTAAATGTCCCAATTTTGCCTGAGACAAAACTAAGGAGTACAAATGAATATAGAGCTATCCTACACCCCAAAATCTAATAGCCAATGGTCTCATCACTGCAATATGCTCCCATGCCCAAACATGGAGCAGTGTCACCCTTGCTGATATAGATGCACTCCCGTGGTACACCACCTGATGTAAATCATGGTATAGGTGTGCTAATAAACACACCCCCCAAGCAAATTGGGTCCCCTCTATCACCCACTGTAATGTCCAGCCCCACCCAACTGCAAATCCATGTGACCTCTGATCAGGGCATACGAATCCTCCAATCACACCTGCTAGAACCATTGGAAGAGGGTCATATAAGTTGACCATATCCTCCCAGCTAATCTCCCAATCCTTTATATCATCATCCCCAAAGATAGCTCTGCACTATGTGACTCCACCGTGTCAATCGTACTGCACTAAATCTCCTGTGATGGGAAGCTAGAGGATGCAATATACATCCTCTAGCGTCACTGTCATCTCCCCTGTTAGAAGATGGAAAGTACTCATCTACGAGTGCCATCTCTCAGCTAATGCGGTCATCATGCTTAGATTCACCTGAATCTCGGGCATGTAAATCACATAGTAAAGTCCTGACGCTCCTATCACTAGTCTCTCTACCTCTGATAATGCTGGTCTCAAGTTCTATGTGACGAGATATCTCTCCCATGACATCAGAACATCCATGATATCCTCCTATTTAAGTCAACAACAATCAACCTATCAAATTTTGATAAACTGATCTATCAATCTATCTATCCTATCATATCAATTTCAAACATGTTTATCATGTGTTTCAACAAATGATTCTATCAATTATCTATTTCAGACTGGCTAACTAGTGAACATGCTACAATGTTGCCAATCTTGATCAAATCGATCACAATCAACCACCGACAAATCAAATCAGCTTATTGACATCAAGTTTGACCTAATTGACTATCTATTATGACCAACTTCTACCACCTAAACATATGCACAGCATTAAAACATGCATGTGCAACTTTCTTTCACCTTTGTGCAGGTTTTTACCGATGTGCAGTCTTCTTCCACATTTGTGCAACATATATCACCATTTGCACAGTTTTGCACATATGCGCTATTTTATTGACCATTTGCGCAGCTTTTCATAACACATGCGCAACAAGTATCTATGTGCACTTTTAATTCATGCTTGCGTAACACTACTAATATCCCACTATGAATGTGCAAATATTCATCATGAATGCACAGTAAAATTGAGTTTCTGCGCATATGCCACAAGTTGTTGTGCATTGATGCGGCGCAACTGCGCATTCATTTTCCGCTATGAAAACTAAAATTTTCTAAGCTAATTCTATCATTTGATCTACCCTAAACATGCTAAAATTCTACATTCACATACATCAAATCATGGAATTACAAAGCAGGATCGAGTCACCTACCAGTTCACCCGAATTGGGTGGTCACTGGAAGCGTCTGACTCTCTCGAAGCGGTGAACTGACAAGGGGAATGGCATCCTGGCGGCTCTGCTCTTCTCTCTCTCGCACTGTAATCTCCACATGACAAGTGTGCACAATGAGCCTATTGTGGACCCCTTCACCATATTTATAGCTTGTGGACCTGATGTGCTTGGTGTGTGGACCCTACCTGATGTTTTTCTTCCATTCTACCCCATTTTCCTCCATCTTTTCTACCGTTCATTTGTGAGATTGATTTAACAACTCCATTTAAAAAAAAAACAAAAAAAAAATTAAAAAAAACACACAATTTATTTTTACAGAATTCACATACCCTTTTTTGTCAATCAATCTCTCGAGGGGGCATGCATAGGTCATCTGAGACATTGTCTGGAGCAAGGGCAAAAAAGCTTGATTTTTCTTTGAAACAATGTGACCAGCACATTATTTCAAAGAGGGGCAAAATGTATACACCTAAAAATGACTTCATTAATTAATTAACTATTTATTATTTAATTAATAATTGTTTCTTCTATTTATTAAGTAAATTATTCAATTTATTTAATAAATTTACTATAGTCTAATTCTATATCCTAAGTCTTCTAAATAGTCTATTAAAGTGATTTAATTAAATACACAATCACCTAAATATGACTAATTCCCTTAGTCCACTTCATCCACCTAGTCACCTAACACATCACCTTGGCTAAGATAAATAATTATTATTAATTATTTATTCATATTTATCCTCACCCACATATGTCCTATTCTTAAGGGCTATGTGGCCTCATAGGACTTGGTCTCATGACCACTTGTCCTCTCAACAACCAAGTCAAGAGACATTCCCTATTCCTAAGGGGCATCTCAAGCCACCTCTAAGGGTCAAGGGTGACTCATAGGACACTTGTGCAAAGAGTCCTCATGAGGAAAAGGTCTCTCCCTCTTTCTCTCTTTGGTCTTTGTGAAACACTTGACATGTGTCTTTCCCTTCCACCTTCTTCTCCTCTATGTCAATGTGAGAGGAACATCATCCCTATTCTTTCTCTCACATTCCAACTACATCTCCCTTTCTCTCAACTCCTTCAACCAACTCAATTCTAGCCCTAGGATCTTCCACCTTTCATTCTCAACCGTAGGATTCTACCACCTAGGCCTAGATCCTCCAAAACTCTATAAAATGAGCCTCATTTTCTATTTGAAAGCTAATAGGTATTTTTGAGAATAAGCATTCAAGCATTCAAGCATTCAAGCAATCAAGCAATCAAGCATCCATA
>BSBK01002596.1:2407500-2425000 GCA_027943335.1 Chamaecyparis obtusa | reverse complement strand
TGTTTTTCTTTATTTGTGTTTGATGTAGTGTGGTAGTAATGTGAAAGAAGTGTGAGCAATGTATGGTTGAATGCGAATGTAAGTATGAAGTGAAGAAAAGAGCTAATGAAGTTGTGAAAGCGAAATTGTGAAGGAAGACATGAGAAGTACAGAGATCTGGTGTAGTAGTGAGTGTGGTTTGGCATAGTAAGGAGGTAAAATATTTCATATTATTCTACTAAATAATATTAAGGTCATTTGGATAGTGTGTTCAATGATCTTACCCTGAAGCTGTTTGGGTAGTGGGTCCTTCTGTCTTCCATAACTCCTAACAGGGTTAGAATCTTTTAATAGGGATTCATAATCTCCTAACAGGGATTCATATGTACTAAATGTATTTCATAAGACTCCTAATAGATTCCATCCTTTCAAAAGGAATATTTATTTTAGTGCATCTTTTGTGGGCATCATTCCCACTGGGGTTTACTCTCTGATCAAGAGGTTCCCTAGTCAACATATCTTGTGTTATTGTGTTATTGTGTCATTGTGTATGAATATCTTTCTATGGTTGGTAATTACATTGCTTACATGGTTAAATGCTATTGAAGTTGATAAATGTTATAATTATCTGATAATTGATTCACCCCCCCGGCCCACCCTCTCAATTATCTTGGTGAACTTTACTTTCTAACAATTGGTATCAGAGTGGCAGGTCCTTGAAAGAAAATTTTAACAGCTTAAGGAAATCCATGGTGAATTTCAAGAAAGAAAGCCCTAAGTTTGATGGAGTAAATTTTGATAGCTAGAAAGAGAAGATGAAGACACATCTACTATGTTTAGGACTAGTTTATTAGTTGATTACAAAGAATGAGAAGACTATCATTGGAGAAGATAATCTTGAGACAGGATCTAAAGATGAGCTAGATCTATTCATGTGTAACATACTTGCAAGAGAAGCACTTTTGACAGCACTTCCAAAGAATGAATATAGTAAGGTAAAATGTTTAACAAAAGTGTTTGAAATTTGGAAAGCTTTACACTCTACTTTTCAAGGTCATGAACATGCAAAGAGAGCTTGATTACATAATTGGATATGTGCATTTGAAGATATAAGAATGATGGAAGATGAATCTATTAGAAGCTATATTGGTAGAATGTCAGAAATTGTTGCAGGAATAAAAGATTATGGAGGAACAAAGATAAAGAATGAAGTGATATGGAAAATTATGAGGACATTAACTCCTGTATTTAAGCAAACAACATAGATGATTGAACAAGTTATACCTTGTACTAAAAACTTTACAAGAGAGACTCTTCTTGTAAGATTGGAAGCAGAAAAAATGAACCTGAGGGTATCAGGAGACTTACCTAGAATGGAGATAGGATTCAGTGCTCTTAATATTCATCCTACTTTGTCAAGAAGTACCAGTGTGAGTGGAGATTATACCAGTAGCAATAGATCTAGAAATGAAGAAGATAAGAAGATTGAAGAAGGTATTGCCTTTCTTGTGAAAAGAGAACTAGATGGTAAGAAATTTTTTAAATGTTGGACTTGTCAAGAATATGGTCATTTTGCATCTAAATATCCTAAGAGAGTTAAGAAGTATGGAAATAATTTCAAGCCTAGAAGATCTAAGGAATGTTATTATGCTAATGATGAAGATCTTGAAGCTAGTATAGAAAGAACTTTGAGTGAAAGTGATATTGATATTAATGATGAAATAGGATTTGTAGCAATTAAAGAAGATAATTTTGAATCTGATGTTAAGGAAGAAAAAGCATTAGTTTCCCAAGTTGAAAAGAAAGCTAATTGGATTATAGATAGTGGTTGTTCACATCATATGACTGGTGACATGAAGAAGTTCATAAAGTTTAACAACTATGATGGAGGAATTGTTAGAGTTGGTAACAATGCACATTGTTTGATTAAAGGTATAGGATCTATTACTCGAGATGGAAAGACTAATACTGATAATGTTTACTTTGTTGATGGATTGAAACATAATCTTTTGATGTGTTGGACAGTTAGTGGATAAGGGATATCAAGTTTGGTTTACTGAGAAAACTTGTGTGATAAAGGATAAAGATGGAAATCTGATTGGAACTGGATCTAGAACCAGAAGTAATGTATTTCAGTTGAATCCTACTGAGATGACATGTTTGATTACTAAAATTGATGACAGTTGGTTATGGCATAGAAGGTTTTTTCACATAAACTTTGATAACATTGTGAAAGTGAGTACTACACTTGTAGTAAGGGATTTGCCTAAAATTATGAATCCTACTAACATGATTTGCAAAGAATGTGAGATGGCTAAGCAAAAGAGAAGTTCATTTCCTAGTAAGAAGTTCACATCAGCGGAGACGTTGGAGATTGTTCATACAGACTTGAGTCATTCTACTAGGACTAGAGGATTCTATGGAAAAAGGTATTTTATGATTCTTGTTGATGATTTTACAAGAATGATGTGGATTGCATGTCTGAAAGAAAAATCTGAAGCATTTCATAAGTTCAAGATCATTAAGAATAAAGTTGAGAATGAATCTAGAATGAAGATTAAATGTTTGAGATCTGATAGAGGTGGATAATTTACTTCTAGAGAGTTTAACACTTTTTGTGAAGTAAATGGTATTAAGAGATAGTTTTCAGCCCCTAGAACACCTGAACAAAATGGTATTGCAGAAAGAAGAAAAAGGTCAGTGATTGAAGCAGCAAGAGGTATATTATTTGAGAATGATTTGGCGAAGACATTTTGGAGAGAAGTAGTGAATACATTAGTATATACGATGAACAATGTACAAATCAGAGAAGACACAAACAAGACACCTTATGAATTATGGTTTGGACATGCACCCTCAATTAAGTATATTAGAATTTTTGGAAGCAAATGTTATATAAAGAGAGATGATGATATTGGAAATTTTGATCCTAGAAGTGATGAAGGTATTTTTATTGGATATTCTTTGAAGAGAAAAGCATGTAGATGTTACAATAAGAGAATTAAAACTATTGTTGAAAGCACAAATGTTAAAGTTGATGAGAAGTTTAAAATTCAAGCAAGAATGCTTGACTATGAATTTGATGAAGAAGCTCATCCTAAGCCTAACATTGAAACTACTAAATTATTCTATCAAACTGATAGTGAATTATTGAATGAGAGTCCTGCAGAAGGAACTAGAGAGGAATCTAGAGAAGAATCTACAGTTGAAGCAAGATCTATAACTATGACACCAAACAGGTATATATCAAGACATCATCCTGTTGAACAAGTTATTGGAAGTTTGGATAGAGGAGTTCTGACTCAGAATAAGGTACATTTATGTTTGATTTCTCAAATTGAACCTAAATCTACTAGTGAAGCTTGCGAAGATGAACATTGAATTAATGCTATGAAAGAAGAACTAGATCAAATTGAAAAGAACAAGACATGGGAATTAGTCCCTAGACCTAAAGACAAGAATGTGATTGGAACTAAATGGGTATTCAGAAACAAGATGAATGAACAAGGAGAAGTAGTAAGAAACAAAGAAAGATTAGTTTGTAAAGGATACTCATAGAAAGAAGGAATTGATAATGAAGAAACCTTTGCACCTATGGCAAGAATTGAAGCAGTAAGAATGTTTTTGGCCTATGCATATTTTAAGAAATTCAGAGTGTATCAAATGGATGTGAAGTTAGCATTTCTAAATGGAGAATTGGAAGAAGTCTACATTGACCAACCTAAAGGTTTTCCTTTGACTCAAGAAGGAGACATGGTATGTAAACTAAAAAAGGAATTACATGGACTAAAGCAAGCACCTAGAACTTGGTATGCTAGACTGGATAAGTATTTGTTGAAATTGAGATTTACTAAAGGAACAACTGATAGCAATATATACACAAAAGAAATTGAAAATGGTTTGTTGATTATAGTTATTTTTGTTGATGACATTATCTTTGGAGGAGAAGATGAAGCTAGTGACAAATTTGCTGATGAAATGAAGACTGAATTTGAAATGAGTATGATTGGTGAGATGAAATAATTTTTGGGATTACAGATAACATAGAATAGTGATGGTATCTTTGTATGTCAGAAAAACTAATTGAATGATTTGTTGAAAAGATTTGGAATGGAGAACTATAAACCAATTGGAACACCTATGGTTATAGGACATACACTATCTAGCAAAGATGAAACACTGGCAATTGAGCAGAAGAAATATAGATCCATGATTGGAGGATTGCAGTACTTAACACATACTAGCTCAGATATACAACATTCAGTTGGAATGGTAGCAAGATTTCAAGCTGAACCTAGAGAGTCACATTATACAATAGTGAAGAGGATACTGAGATATTTAGGAGGTACAATGGACTATGGATTGTGGTATGAAAAATCTAATGATTTTACCCTATGTGCATATATAGATGCTGATTGGGGAGGTAGTATTGATGACAAGAAAAGCACTAGTGGTGGAGCCTTTTTTCTTGGAGGAAGATTAGTTTCTTGGCTAGGCAAGAAGTAGAATTGTATTTCATAAAGCACAACAGAAATAAAGTATGTAGCAGCAACAAACAATTGTAACTAGATAATTTGGATGAAGCAGATGTTGAAGGATATTGGAATTAGGTTTGTTGAGCCTATTGTCATACATTGTGACAACATGAGTATAGTTAGTATGTCTAAGAATCCTATTTTACATTCTAAGACTAAGCATATAGATATCAAGTATCATGTTGTAAGAGAGAAAGTTGTTGAAAAAGAAGTCAGACTAGAGTACATAAGCACAAAGGAACAAATAGTAGACATATTTACAAAGCCTTTTCCTAGGGATACATTTGAGTATCCAAGAGGTATGCTTGGGGTTATACCTCAGCCTACTTTTGAGTAATGATGCCATTGGTTGCATTCATCAAGTGGTATATGAGCCCTATCTTTCTTCTAGATTGGATGTTGGTACTTCCTCTATGGGGGAGTATATGAGCCAAGTCATGAGGACTCTTGTGAATATATTTTCTGAATAGTGTCTATTGACATTGAGTTGTTGTTGAAATAGTGATGAAATTTATGTCATTGATGTCAATGGGGGAGAAGTGTACATGAAAAACTACTTGTACCATCTGTTGGAGAGAACTAAATAGGATAACGAAGCAATATTTGAAATGTTTTTCAGAGCAGCAGTGTTGCAGTGTTGGATTTTTGGGACATTGGATGTTTTTCATCTATGTTGCCATCAATACTAATGGGGGAGATTGTTAGGAATGAATGCTAGATGTTGGCAGTCATTCGGTAGCAGTTGTTGTTGCATTCATGACTATGATTGTCATTGATGTCAACATAGTGATCTTCTGGAGACTAGCAGAGAAGCAAACAATGTTTTGATTAGCGCATGTGGGATATTGAAATTGGAGCTATGTGATTTTGAGATTATATTATTTGATATGTTATTTTTCTATGCTTAAGAGTGCAGACATAAATTCATTTATTCATAAAAGTTATGAGCATTTTTGTGGAAGCGGTATTCAGGCAGTGTTCCTAAGTAGCAGTTTGTGGAAATTGGATAATATCTTCTAATCAAGATAGAATCTAGTTTTGTGTAGTTAAAGAGAAGGGTGAGACACATTGATAGTGATGTGTTTCATAGCACAAACTTTGAGGTCACACGAGTGAAGAGTTATTACATCTAAAAGCTAATAGTTTTGTGTAATTTTGATGTAGCGTGTGGAAACTTTTATTTTGTATTTGTGTGCCGACTCATTTGTAATTATTTGAGTGTGGTATAAAGGAAGGAATGTTTTTCTTTATTGGAGTGTGATTTAGTGTGGTAGTAATGTGAAAGAAGTGTAAGCATGGTATGGTTGAATGCGAATCTAAGCATGAAGTGAAGAAAAGAGCTAATGAAGTTGTGAAAGTGAAATTGTGAAGGAAGACATGTGAAGTCCAGAGATCTGGAATTGAGATATAGTATATTAGTGAGTGTGGTTTAGAATAGTAAGGAGGTAACATATTTCATATTATTTTTCTAAATAATATTAAGGTCATTTGGACAGTGTGTTCAATTATCTTACCCTGATGCTATTTGGGCAGTGGGTCCTTTTGTCTTCCATAACTCCTAACAGGGTTAGAATCTTTTAATAGGGATTCAAAATCTCCTAACAGGGATTCATATGTACTAAATGTATTTCATAAGACTCCTAACAAAGTCCATCCTTTCACAAGGAATATTTATATTAGTGCATCTTTTGTTGGCATCATTCCCACTGGTGTTTACTCTTTGATCAAGAGGTTCCCTAGTCAACATATCTTGTGTTATTGTGTCATTGTGTATGAATATCTTTCTATGGTTGGTAATTACATTGCTGACATGGTTAAATGTTGTTGAAGTTGATAAAGTTTATAATTATCTGATAACTGATTCACCCCTCCCTCTCAGTTATCTTGGTGGACTTTACTTTCTAACATGATCTTACCATTAACTTCTATAAATGAGAAGCTCGTAAGTGATATTAGTACATAGAGGTCTCAAGTATGAAAGGATATGAAAGTTTCTAATAGTAGCAGAGAAAAGGAAAATCCTCAAAAAGGAAATCCTTAGATAGAAATCCTCACAAATAACTTCAGAAAGATATCATGCATTTTTAAACTAACCAAGTTTGCAAAATAAGCATGGGAGATTCAGATATGGCAGGATCAGTGCAATACTTAATCTTAGGAAGCATGAATAGATGAACCAGTAGTGTCAAAGAAAAGACATCAAATGTAGCTTGTAGTCAAAGAGTTCTCTAGAAATGAAGGGGATGCCCTTCAATAATGAAATGTAAAGGAAGGGAATGCAATTTGACGCAGTGCAGGTCGAAGGATCTAGTTAAGGACTGTCCAAACTAGCTACAAAATGAACACAATGCGGAAGCACACACAAGATCTGAATCTTAAATCCAATTTTCTATTAACATGCTCGGCTATAAGGCCTTCTAGGTTAGGGCCAATTATAAATAGAGAGTAATTCTACAAGATTACAATATTTAGCTTACAATCAACAACAACTAGTTCAGTTCTAAGACAAATCAAACATTGATGGAAACCCTAAGGCAGATCTAAACTTGTGCTTCACAAAGCCCCCAAGCAATCTCCTCGGTTCCAAGCCTTAGCCACTAGTTCTACAATTACAAACCATCAGAATAGGAATTTGATCTACCAGATCAACAAAGATCCTTCCACAACTTCACCAACTCTAGCTTCTCTAGATTGGTTACTTCACCATTGATTCTTCTCCTCTTCACTCTTTTTCTAGCTCCCTAAACCACTACCCAAACATCCCTTTAAATACAAATCTCTAACAAATAATTCCTAACCTAGTCGGCTTCTACTACAACAATTATTAAATGCAAATAATGGTCGGCTCTCAAATAGCCTTACAAACATTTAATACAACATGTCAGCCTAAAAAATCACACAAAACTCTTGTTAGTAAACCAAGACTACCAAGCAATAGATAAACTATCAAGCGCCAGAGAATTCACCAAGCATGCCAGGCATCTTTGAGTACTATGTCAACCAAGCACCCTAAGCATCACCGAGTAACACTTTCACTGAGCATCAGAAAATAATGAGTTCCTTTAGTGACCAAGCTTCCTTCCTTAACTAAGACCATCAGTTAAAGCTACAACTAAGTAACACCAGCCAAACATAAACACCTTATGCAGTTTCATCAAGGACAAAGAGTGCCCCTGCCTAATCCTTGGATGCCCCTACATCAGACACCCCAAGTTCCAAAATATGTTCATATGTGAGAAGAACATCTTCCAGGGTTTAGCACATCAACCCCAAACTAGTTCTTCACATACATGTCTCCCACCTTTTCTGCTTGCATATTCTTCCACCTCAACTTCCTCTATCTCTTCAAGTCTTTTCTGGACAATGCACAAGTTGGTTTCAAAAATTGATCATTCATTTTCTCAGGATCTACCAACTCAACTCATGTATTGATACTCAAACTTCACTTACCAAGTTTTTTATCCATCAAGGGCATCAGTGAAAACTTCCTATCATTCTTCTCAATAGTAAACACATTTCTGACATAGTCATACATATCTTTGCAATCATATTGCCAAGGTCTACCAAGCAATATATCACAACTATTCATCTCCACAATGTCACACAACACAAGATCCTTATACTGGCCAATCTGAACATCAACGAAGCATTGTTCTCTAACTTCCAAAGCATGATCATCTTGCAACCATCCAATCCTATAAGGATGTGGGTGTTTCATTCAATTCAAACCAAGGTTCTAAACCAAGTCCTCAGCAACAAGGTTATCAATACTACCACTATCCATAATAACACTACAGAGTTTACCTTCAGTCTTGCATCAGGTCCTAAACAAGTTGCTCCTATGACAAGGTTCCTCCTTTGTACCAAGCAATGTTCGCTGAAGCAGCAAGCTTTCTTATTTAGGTTCATTCTATTCTTCTTCATTTACCATAGTTGTCTGTTAGTCACCAGTCTTCTTCTATTGAGTACACTCAAAAGAATGATGGCCTTCACCTCCATAGTTGTAACAAGTACCCTTAAAGATCACCTTCCCTATCTTCTTCTTAGATTCCATAGGTTTCAGTTCATCTTCTACATCTATCAATTTATCCTTCACCGAGTGATCAACCTTCTCCTTTCCTCAGGAGTTATCATTCTATTTCCTCTTCAACTTATCTTCTACCTTCAGCACATACTGATAAGCATCCTCAACTGATTCAATCCTCAACATTCCAAGCTCATCTTGAATATTGAATTTGAACCCATTCACATACTGAGCTACCTTTTCCATACCAAGCTCCCGGTGTCCAGATTGAATAGTAAGTTTGTAGAACTCCTTGGTATAATCTTCACCAGTTAGATCTTTCTATTTTAGATTCTACAACTTCTTAAACAAGTCAAGCTCATAGTCAGAAGGTATGAACTTAGCTTTCAACTTCATCATCGTCAACCTCCACCGATTGATCTTCATTTCTCCTTCACCCTCTCTTTCCCTTTACAGTTCCTTCCACAAAAGAGTATCATGGCCTTTCAACTTTGTCTATTCCAATCTCACCCTAAGAGGATCTTCAATTTCTTCTAGCTCAAATAAATCTTCCAGTTCACCAATCCAGTCAATCAAGTCCTTAGGCTTCAGAGTACCAAAGAAGTTAGAGACTTCCATCTAGTAACTACTATTCAATCGAGCACCCTAAGCATCACTGAGTAACACTTTCACCAAGCATTAGAGAAACCAAGTTCCTTCAGTGACCGAGATTCCTTCCTTAACTAAGACCATCGATTAAAGCTACAACTAAGTAACATCAGCCAAACACAAACACCTTATGTAGTTTCACTGAGGACAAAGAGTGCCCCTTCCTAATCCTTGGATGCCCCTGTATCAACCACTAAGGATAAAGATTTCCCCCACCTAATCCTTGGATACCCCTCAATCACCCTCCTACAAATGTTATGTAATAAAACCAGACTAAGGTCCCAGGCTAGGCTGGAGGGTTTCTCTACCCTGCTCTTCCCTACCAGCACCTGCACTAAGTAGGGTTACCGAGAATTCCTAAGGGTCCTAGTACACCTTATCATGCATTAGGATCCCTAGGAAGTCCCCATGACACCTTTTGAAATATAGGAATGCTCAAGTGTGTTTGAAGAGGTCCTATAACCCCTTCAGACACACTCAAGCATTTCAATGTCTTAAAAGGGGTCATGGGGACTTCCAAGGGGTCCTAACACGTTATAAGGTGTACTAGGAACACTAGAAAGTCCACATGACCCATTTTGACACACTAGAACCCTCAAGTGTGTTTGAAGGGGTCATAGGACCCCTTCGAACACACTTGAGGGTTCCAATGTGTCAAAAGGGGTCATGGGGACTTCATAGGGGTCCTAGTGCACCTTATCATGTGTTAGGACCCCTAGGAAGTCCCCATGACTCCTTTGGACACATTAGAACCCTCAAGTGTGTCCTAAGATGTTGTAGGACCCCTTCAGACAAACTTGAGGGTTCAAATATGTCAAAATGGTTCATGGGGGCTTCCTAGGCATCCTAGTATGCCTTATCATGTGTTAGGACCCCTAAGAAGTCCCCATGACCCCTTTTGACATATTGGAATGCTCGAGTGTGTCCGAAGGGGTGGTAGCACTTGACTATTCCAATGTGTCAAAAGGGGTCATGGGGACTTCCTAGGGGTCCTAACATGTGATAAGGCCTACTAGGACCCCTATGAAGTCCCCATGACCCCTTTTGACACATTTGAATGCTCAAGTGTGACCAAACATGTCGTAGGACCCCTTAGGACACACTTGAGTGTTCCAATGTGTCCATAGGGGTCACAAGGACTTCCTAGGGGTCCTAACATGTGATAAGGCCTATTAGGACCCCTAGGAAGTCTCCATGACCCCTTTTGATACATTTGAATGCTCAAGTGTGTCTAAAGGGGCCATATGACCCCTTAGGACACACTTGAGTGTTCTAATGTGTCCACAAGGGTCATGAGGACTTCCTAGGGGTCCTACCTCATGATAAGGCATATTAGGACCCCTAGGAAGTCCTCATGACCCCTTTTGACACATTTGAATGCTAAAGTGTGTCTAAAGGGGCCGTAGGAACCCGTAGGACACACTTGAGCATTCTAATGTGTCCACAGGGGTCACGGGGACTTCGTAGAGGTCCTCACATGTGATAAGACCTACTAGGACCCCTAGAAAGTCCCCATGACCCCTTTTGACACATTGGAATCCTCAAGTGTGTTTGAAGGCATTGTAGGACCCCATAGGACACACTTGAGTATTTTAATCTATCAAAAGGGGTCACGAGGACTTCCTAGGGGTCCAAACTCATGATAAGGCCTATTAGGACCCCTAGGAAGTCCCCATGACTCTTTTTGAAACATTGTAAACCTCAAGTGTGTCTAAAGGCATTGTAGGACCCCTTAGGACACACTTGAGTGTTACAATGTGTTAAAATGGGTCTCAAATACTTCCTAGGTGTCCTAACACATGATAAGGCCTATTAGGACCCCTAGGAATTCCCCATGACCACTTTTCACACATTGGAGTGCTCAAGTGTGTCCAAAGGCATTGTAGGAACCCTTAGGACACACTTGAGCATTCCAATGTGTCAAAAGGGGTCATGAGGACTTCCTAGGGGTCCTAATGCATGTTAAGGCCTATTAGGACCCCTAGCAAGTCCTTATGACCCCTTTTGACACACTGGAATGCTCAAGTGTGTTCGAAGGCATCATAGGAGCCCTTAAGACACACTTGAGTATTCCAATGTGTCGAAAGGGATCATAGGCACTTCCTAGGGGTCCTAATATGTGATAAGACCTATTAAGACCCCTAGGAAGTCCCCATGATCCTTTTTGACACATTTTAATGCTCAAGTGTGTCTGAAGGGTCCGTAAGACCCATTATGACACACTTGATCATTCTAATGTGTCAAAAGGGGTCATCAGGATTTCCTAGGGGTCCTAACACATGATATGGCCTATTAGGACCCCTAGGAAGTCATCATGACCCCTTCTGACACATTTTAATGCTTAAGTGTTTCCAAAGGGGCCGTAGGACACCTTATGACACACTTGAGTGTTCCAATGTGTCAAAAGGAGTCACGAGGACTTCCTAGGGGTCCTAATGCATGATAAGGCATATTAGGACCCCTAGGAAGTCCTCATGACCCCTTTTGACACATTTGAAATCTCAAGTGTGTCTAAAAGGGTTGTAGGACCTGTTAGGACACACTTGAGCATTCCAATGTGTCCGTAGGGGTCACAGGGACTTCCTAGGGGTCCTAACACGCAATAAGGCCTATTAGAACCCTTAGGAAGTCCCCATAACCCCTTTTCACACATTTGAATGCTCAAGTGTGTCCGAAGGGGCCATAGGACCCCTTAGGACACACTTGAGTGTTCTAATGTGTCTGCAGTGGTCAGGGGGACTTCTTAGGGGTCTTAACTTGCAATAAGGCCTACTAGGACCCCTAAGAAGTCCCCATGACCCCTTTTAACAAATTTGAATGCTCAATTATGTTTGAAGGGGCTGTAGGACCCCTTAGGACACACTTGAGCATTCCAATGTGTCCACAATGGTCACTGGAACTTTCTAGAGGTCCTAGCTTGTGATAAGGCCAATTAGGAACCCTAGGAAGTCTTCATGACCCCCTTTCACACATTTGAATCTTCAAGTGTGTCCAATGGGGCTGAAAGACCCCTTAGGACATACTTGAGTGTTCCAATGTGTCCAAAGGGGTTGTAGGACCCCTTAGGACACACTTGAGTGTTCCAATGTGTCCATATGGTTCACAAGGACTTCCTAGGGGTCCTAACTCATGGTAAGGCCTACTAGGACCCCTAGGAAGTTCCCATGACACTTTTTGACACATCAAAATGCTCAAGTGTGTCCAAAGGTGATTGAGGACCCCTTAGGACATAATTAAGCATTCCAATCTATCAAAAGGGGTCACATGGAGTTACTAGGGGTCCTAATGTGCGATAAGGCCTATTAGGAACCCTAGGAAGTCCTCATGACCCCTTTTGACACATTTGAATTCTCAAGTGTAATTAAAGGGGCCGTAGGACCCCTTATGACACACTTGAGTGTTCCAATGTTTCAAAAGGAGTCACAAGGACTTCCTAGGGGTCCTAATGTGTGATAAGGCCTATTAGGACCCCTAGGAACTCCCCATGATCCCTTTTGACACATATGAATGCTCAACTGTGTTTGAAGGTGTTGTAGGACCCCTTAGAACACACTTGAGTGTTATAATGTGTCCATAGGGGTTGTGAGGACTTCCTAGAGGTCCTAACATGTGATAAGGCCTATTAGGACCCCTAGGAGGTCCCCATGACCCCTTTTCATACATTTGAATGCTCAAGCGTGTCTAAAGGGGCCGTAGGACCCCCTAGGACACACTTGAGTGTTCCAATGTGTCCACAAGGGTCACAAGGACTTCCTAGGGGTCCTAATTCATGATAAGGCCTATTAGGAGCCCTAGGAAGTCCTTGTGACCCCTTTTGACACATTTGAATGCTCAAGTGTGTCTAAAGGAGCCATAAGACCCCTTAGGACACACTTGAACATTCCAATGTGTCCATAGGGGTCATAGGGACTTCCTAGGGGTCCTTACTCATGATAAGGCCTATTAGGACCCCTAGGAAGTCCTCATCACCCCTTTTGTCACATTTGAATGCTCAAGTGTATTCGAACGGGTCATAGGATCCCTTATGACACACTTGAGCATTCCAATGTGTCCATAGGGGTCATGAGGACTTCCTAGGGGTCCTAACTCATGATAAGGCCTATTAGGACCCCTAGGAAGTCCTCATCACCCGTTTTGACATATTTGAATGCTCAAGTGTGTCTAAAGGGGCTGTAGGACCCCTTAGGACACACTTGAGCATTCCAATGTGTCAAAAGGAGTCACGAGGATTTCCTAGGGGTCCTAACGTGTGATAAGGCATAGTAGGACCCCTAGGAAGTCCCCATGACCCCTTTTAGCACATGAGAACCCTCAAGTTTTTCCTAAGGGGTAGACCCCTAGGAAGTCTCCATGACCCATTTTGACACATTTGAACCCTCAAGTGTGTCTAAAGGGATCATAGGACCCCTTAGGACACAATTGAGGGTTTTAATGTGTCAAAAGGGGTCATGGGGACTTCCTAGAAGTCTTAGTACATTATAAGGCATACTAGGACCCCTAGGAAGTCCTCATGACCCCTTTTGAAACATTTGAATGCAAAAATATGTCCAAAGGGGTTGTAGGACCCCTTAGGACACACTTGATCATTCTAATGTATCAATAGGATTCATGGGGACTTCGTAGGGGTCCTAACACATGATAAAGCATACTAGTACCCCTAGGAAGTCCCCATGACCCCTTTTGACATATTAGAGCTCTCAAGTGTGTCATAAGGAGTCATAAGACCCCTTGGGACACACTTGAGTGTTGAAATGTTTCAAAAGGAGTTATGAAAACTTCCTAGGGGTCATAACTCATGACAAGGCATACTAGGACCCCTAGGAAGTCCCCATGACCCCTTTCGACACATTAGAACTCTCAAGTTTGTCCTAACACTTGAGAGTTCTAATGTATTGAAAGGGATCATTGGGACTTCCTATGGGTCCTAGTATGCCTTATCACATGTTATCACCCCTAGGAAGTCTTCATGACCCCTTTTGATACATTTTAAGATTCAAGTTTTTCCCAAGGGGTCGTATGAGCCCTTATGACACACTTGAGAGTTGTAATATGTCAAAAAAGGTCATGGGGAATTCCTAGGGGTCCTAACAAGTGATAAGGCATACTAGGACCCCTAGGAAGTCCACATGACCCAGTTTGAAACATGAAAACACTCAAGTATGTCCGAAGGGGTCATATGACCCCTTAGGACACACTTGCATGTTCTAATATTTCAAAAGGGGTCATGGGCACTTCCTAAGGGTCCTAGTATGCCTTATCACATGTTAGGACCCCTAGGAAGTCTTGATGAACCCTTTTGACACATTTCAACACTCAAGTATGTCCCTATGGGTTGTATGACCCCTTAGGATACACTTGAGAGTTCTAATGTGTTGAAAGGGGTCATGGGGACCTCCTAGGGGTCCTAACGCATGATAAGGCATACTAAGACTCCTAGGAAGTCCCAATGAACTCTTTTGACACATTTCAACACTCAAGTGTTTCCCAAGGGGTCACATAATCTCTTAGGACACACTTGAGTGTTCTCATGTGTCAAAAAGGGTCATGGGGATTTCCTAGGGGTCCTAGTATACCTTATCCCATGTTAGGACTCCTAGAAAGTACCGATGACCCCATTTGACACATTTCAACACTCAAGTGTGTCACAAGGGGTCATATGACACTTAAGGACACACTTGAATGTTGATATGTTTATAAAGTGGTCATGGAAACTTTCTATGGGTCCTTGTATGTCTTATCACATGTTAGGACTCCTAGGAAGTCCCCATGACCCCTTTCGACACATTAAAACTCTCAAGTGTGTCGTAAGGGGTCATACGACCCCTTGGGACACACTTGAGTGTTGAAATGTGTCAAAAGGGCTTATAGGGAGTTCCTAGGGATCCTAACATGTGGTAAGGCATACTAGGACTTGTAGGAAGTTCCCATGACCCCTTTCAACACATTAGAACACTCAAGTGTGTCCTAAGTGTCACATGACCCCTTGGGACACACTTGAGTGTTTTCATGTGTCAAAAGGGGTCATGGGGACTTCATAAGGGTCCTAGTATTCCTTATCACATGTTAGGACCACTAAGAAGGTCCCATGACCTGCTTTGACATATTATAACTCTCAAGTGTGTCATAAGGGGTCATACGATCGCTTGGAAAAAACTTGAGTGTTGAAATCTGTCAAAGGTGGTCATGAAGACTTCCTAGGGGTTGGACCATGTGATAAGGCATACTATGACCCCTAGGAAGTCCCCATGACCCTTTTCAACACATTAGAACTATCAAGTGTGTCCTAAGTGGTCATATGACCCCTTAAGACACATTTGAGTGTTGAAATGTGTCAAAAGGGGCACTAGTACTTCCTAGGAGTCCTAACACCTGATAAGGTGTACTAGGACCCCTAGGAAATCCCCATGACCCATTTTGACACATGAGAACACTCCAGTGTGTCCTAAGGGATTATACGACCCCTTGGGACACACTTTAGTGTTGAAATGTATCAAAAGATGTCATGGGGACTTCCTAGGGGTCCTAGTATGCCTTATCACGTCTTAGGACCCGTAGGAAGTCCTCATGACCCCTTTAGCCACATTAGAACTATCAAGTTTGTCCTAATAGGTCATATGACCCCTAGGGATACACTTGAGTGTTGAAATGTGTTAAAATGGGTCATCGACACTTCCTAGGGGTTCTAACTTGTGATAAAGTGTACTAGGACCCCTAAGAAATGCCCATGACCCCTTTCGACACATTAGAACACTCAAGTGTGTCCTAAGGTGTCATATGACTCCTTGGGACACAATTGAGTGTTTAAATGTTTCAAAATGGGTCATGGGGACTTCCTATGGGTCCTAGTACACCTTATCATGTGTTAGGACCCCTACAAAGTCCCCATGACCCCTTTCAACACTTTTCAACACTAAAGTGTGTCCCAAGGGGTTATATGACCCCTTAGGACACACTTGAGTGTTTTCATGTGTCAAAAGGGGTCATGTGCACTTCCTAGGGGTCCTAGTATGCCTTATCACCTGTTAGGACCCTTAAGAAATTTTGATGATCTCTTTTGAAACATTTCAACACTCAAGTGTGTGCTAAGGAGTCCTATCACCTGTTAGCACACACTTGAGAATTATAATGTGTCGAATGAGGTCATGGGGACTTTTGAAGGGTCCTAGTATGCCTTATCACATGTTAGGACCCCTAAGAAGTCTTCATGACACCTTTTGACACATTTCAACACTCAAGTGTGTCCCAAGGGGTCATTTGACCCCTTATGAAACACTTGAGAGTTCTAATATGTTAAAATGGGTCATGGGGACTTCCTATGGGTCCTAACATGTGTTAAGGCATACTAGGACCCTAAGATGTCCCCATGACCCCTTTTGACACATTTCAACACTCAAGTGTGTCCCAAGGGGTTGTATGACACCTTAGGACACACTTGAGAGTTTGACTGTGTTGAAAGGGGTCATGGGGACTTCCTAGGGGTCGTAAGACATGATAAGGTATACTAGGACCCCTAGGAAGTCCCCATGACCTCTTTTGACAAATTTCAACACTCAAGTGTATCCCAAGGGGTCATATAATCTCTTAGGGCACACTTGAGGATTCTCATGTGTCAAAAGAGGTCACGAGGACTTCCTAGGGGTCCTGGTATGCCTTATCACATGTTAAGACCCTTAGGAAGTACTGATGACTACTTTTGACACATTTCAGCACTCAAGTGTGTCCCAAGGGGTCATATGATAGCTTAGGACACACTTGAGTGTTGAAATACATCAAAAGGGGTCACAAGGACTTCCTAGGGGTCCTCGTATGCCTTATCACATGTTACGACCCCTAGGAAGTCCCCATGACCCTTTTCAACACATTAGAAATCTCAAGTGTGTCTGTAGGTGTGACACAACCCCTTGGGACACACTTGAGTGTTGAAATGTGTCAAAAGGGGTCATCGGTACCTGATAGGAGTCCTAACACATGATAAGGTGTACTGGGATGCCTAGGAAGTCCCTATGACCCCTTTTGATGCATGAGAACACTCAAGTGTGTCCTAAGGGATTATACGACCCCTTGGGACACACTTGAGTGTTGAAATGTGTCAAAAGAGGTCATGGGGACTTCCTAGGGGTCCTAGTATGCCTTATGACATTTTATGACCCCTAGGAAGTCCCCATGACCCCTTTTGACACATTAGAACTCTCAAGTGTGTCCTAAGGGGTAATACAACCCCTTGGGACACACTTTAGTGTTGAAATGTGTCAAAAGGGGTCATCAGGATTTCCTATAGGTCCTAACATGTGATAATGCATACTAGGACCCTTAG